>OMLM01004585.1:34192-45688 GCA_900302695.1 Helostoma temminkii | reverse complement strand
GGCTGTGCTGAGGGGTTTTGTGTAATCGTGCTGAGCGCTGAAGCGTGTCGAGAGAAAGGACATGTCCTCAGCTCTGATCACATATTCTACTACAACCACAATAGTGAGAGCTAGGGAGAGAGACAGAAGGATGTTTGGGAAGAAAGGGAGAGAAACACATGAAGTGAATGGATGTTGGAGAGACAGACACAAAAGAAGAGAAGGGGTGAACTTCCAGGAAAGAGGAAGGGTAGTGTGTTGAAAGGGGCAGTTTCAAAAAAGATGGATGGAGGTATGTACAGAATAAGACAGATTAAGAGTAAAACAGAAATAAAGAAATCAGAGGAAAGGGCAAGTGAATGATGGTAACAGACAGTGACAATGACAGAGTAGGATTGAAAGAAATAGCAAAGATGAAAGAATGAGAAAGGAAGATAGACATGGAAAGCTTGGAGGATTGGTTTGATCCCCCCTCTAGTTTCTTCTCTCTCCTTCTCCCTCCCTCCCTTCCTTCTTCTGTCGCTTGTACGTTCAGCAAGGGCTCCCCCTTCTCAGCAGCCCAAAAAAACAGTCCCAGTCTAAGCTAGCCGACCCCTCATGCCGGCTGGCTAATTGCAGAGGTATCACTGTGTCAAATGACTAATAGAGTTTCCCTTCCCATCACTAATCTGCCAGCAGGAGCACAGCCGCGATTTGTTTACTCTACGCTGAAGCAAGGGAATACAAAGACACACCCGCCCTTTTATTTTCCCTCAAACACAATTTAATGCTGCCAGAGCGTTAGGTGTGAGAGTGTTAGTGGAGCATGCATGTGTGTGTCTATGTATGTGTTTGCATGCACACATCACATTTTATAATTACTTTAATATTCATGAAACAGCACAGTGAGTTTGCTGGCGCTGGTCTGTGGCAAATTAATGAAAGACACACCCTCTAATACTTATGCACATATATGTTTGTCTTACTATATTTATGAATACCTGCCATTTTTACATTTATTACATAGCCACAAATATATGATCTCAAATTATAACTAAGGCAACTGAACTGAACTAAACAGGACTGCTCATCAATGTTCTTACTCCAAAAGTTTAAACTGGATCTCACAAGGACAGGAATACAATAACACACACACACACACAAACAATACATACACTATGACTCACATGCATGCATAAACACCACACGCTGAGTTTTGCATAGCAGTATTGGCCCCAAAGGTCAAGTCATCAGTCAGAACACTCCATTACCAGAGCCAATGATAAATTCAGCAGCACTCCATTTACTTAAGGTAGGAGAAGAAGAGAGCGAGAGCAGACAGAAAGACTGAGTGAAGAAGAAAATGGAATACACAAAGAGGTGTGGAGAAGTTAAAGTAACAGAATATGAAAACTAATGGACGGGGGATTTCTCTGTAAGTTGCCAACTAGCTCTCTGTCATTTTTGCCTTCTTTCCCTTTCCCCTTTCCTCTTTCTTCTTCTTTTTTCAAGCACATTACTAATCAGTAACAACAGCAAAGGCGATGAAAATAATTTGACAGGTCTTTTTTTGTTTGCTTGTTTTCTCTTAACTCTTCTCCCATCCACTCTTTCTGAAGGTTCACTGGGTGTCAGGTCTATTGAATGCACACTGACACTGGTGGTGTTAGCATAAATCTCCAGATGTTAATGAGACAGACACAGCACAGACCTGATTTAAAGAGCACAGGAAAGACTGGGATTTGCTTCTGATGGGAGTAACTCTGCCTCATTACCTTCCTGTAGCCTCTGTTCTTTGTGGCTGTGCTGTCGCTCCCCCATCACCTCTTGTTTCCTCCCTCTGCCCTTCTCTCTCAGCAGTTTAGTTCTTTTTCCCAGGCTCCCTCTGCATTTCTCTTTCCCAGCTTAATTCTTTGGATCTTTGTCAAACTCAGGGCAGTAGAGGAGCTTGCACAGCCTTTAACATCACGGGCATTGCATGACTGAGTCTAAACCTTGATTTTTTCACTGTCTGGCTGGCAAAGCATTTCAAAGTTAGGAAATATGATGATGTTAATGTGGTTACATCATCCAAAAGGTGCCTTATGCCTCTGGTGGGTTGACAAATGGAGTTTACCAGAGATGAAGTGAGGAATTTAAATCAGTGCTTTGGCAAATGATTGTTAAGGATTGGTTGTACTAAAAAACTGGGGCATATCAGATGTGTGTGTGTGTGTGTGTGTGTGTGAGAGAGAGAGAGAGAGAGAGAGTGTGAGAGAGAGATAAAAGGGTTGTGAAGGTCAAGTAAATGCCACCACTCAAGACAGCGCTAAAGAGCAAGTTTGTTGGTCACATAACAATGAGACACTCAGCCTAAGCACACACACACACACACACACACACACACACACACACACACACACATCCTCTATTCCTTAGTCAGATATTTTTACTGCAGAGGTTTATATACTGCATAAGTGTGTATTTATATGTGTTCACTCTTGTATATGAAAGACATGAAAGTGCTTTGTGCTTTTGCCCTGGACCTTGTGAGCATACTGTGTTTTTGTTTGTGTGCATTTACCCGTCCAGACAGTGTTTTAAAGGCTAATTGTCTTTGTGATGGAACACTCATTGGCCCGTGTTAAAACCCTAGTCAATCACAGGAGCACATTCATATTGATTTCAAGGCTTGTTGATTTATTGCATTCTCCCTAAAGAACACATTTATAGTGTTTTTGCATGTGTGTAAGTGTGTGTCTCCTTCGTTCTAGTGACAGATGAATGGATCCCCCCACACAGATACACTTTGTGTCTCTACAGTATGTTTTTATAGCAGGAGAAATGAGGCCCCCAGACTCACATTAACACTTTGATATATTACCAATCCACTGCTTCTAACACAACAGGGAGGGACAGTGACAGCTACTGTGCCCCTGTAGGCTTCTTACATCCCTGAGAAAATCCCCATTCAATTTCCATCTAATTCTAAAGACAGACAGCTTGGTGTGTCATTTATTAAATTTTTATTTCTTTATGTTTTTCTCCTTGTACCTCACAAAGCAGATATCACATTGGGCGGAAAACATTTCTACAGTTGTTCTCTAGATTCCCATAAATAGGTTTATCAGTTTGCATTTTTCTAACAACTCATTTGAGTGACTTAAAGTATGTATTTAATGTTAGCTAAAGTCACCTTGAAAGAGTAATGTGAACCATTTCATAGGCTGTCTGTGCCGTCATGAAAAATATAGAACTTTATTTTGCCTGTGCTAGTGAAATGTGAATGTAATAGATACATTTTTAAGGTCATTGATGTTATGAGAAACATCTGTCTACAAAACTTTTGTCAATTTTGTTTTCTCTTTTTTCTCTTCAATCCTTCCTTCTGTTGAACATTGGTCCTTGTTGTTAATCCTGGGCATGTGGCCAACATTTATCCATCCATATGAAAACAAACTTGTCTTTTTTCCAACCTGTTCATCTCCCTCTGCTATCTTTACTCTGCTTTCCTCTTTCTTTTCTTCACTTCTCTTCTTTTCTCTTCTCTTCTCTCTTCTGTCCACTCTTTTCTTTCACCTTCTATCTACCACCTCTCCCATCTCCCCCCCTTCTCTCCTCTTCTCCTTTCATCCCCTCCTCTGCCCTGCAGACCTGATCCAGCGTGTCCATGACCAGGTCCTAAGTTATGTCCTCTGTCCCTACTTTCCTACCCTAGCTCCTTCCTCCCCTGGTGTCGACTCCACCCCTTTGCAGCGCACAGGAAGTCACAGCACGGGTACAGGAAACTACAGTCGTGGTGGGACAAACAACTATGCCACAGTGGGACCAGGCTACACCTCAAGCGGAGGTGGTGGAGATGTGTATGGCTCAGATCCCTATGTGGCAGACCCCTACCGCACCCTGCAGTACTGCCCTTCAGTGGTGGAATCGCCCTATAGCAAGTCAGGACCTGCTCTGCCACCCGAAGGCAGCTTACAGCGTTCGCCTTCTATCGACTCTATTCAGAAAGACCCCAGGTAGGATGTGTGGTATGTGTATGTTTTGTGTGTGGATGATGTCTTGGAGTTCTTTGCAACACTGCGTGCAGATGCTGAAAGGCACGTGTGAAAAGAAGAAGTGTGAAACATAAGGCACATGTTGTTACATACATGCAGTATAGTACACAAAGTACATACAGTTTTTTCAAAACTCCTAATCCTGTGTTGGTACTTTGAAATGTTTCCATCTGTTTCTTATCATAAGATTTTGAACAGTGCAGCAGAAGAGCGGTAAACAGTTCAAAATATCTACTAGGTTTTATTTTGAAATTTCATAGCCTTCATGGATTCCTATTTTTTTTTTTGATATATCAGCAGCACTAAATCAGTACAGCTACTACGCATTTATTTCAGTAATATGATATTTGTATAACAATATGCAGAATACTGGTGTTAGCTACTACAACCACACATACCACACATCTGCCATCATATCACAACCACCTTCTTTCAGACTGAAAAGTGCAAGTAGCTTCATGGCTGTGGGTGTTTCTGTGGGTACTGGGGCACCAGAAAGGCTGGTTTTAAACTGGCTAAGCAAAAAAGACAGGAACTCTTTAAAGCAACTTACAGACAAATTTGATCTAGTTCAGCTGGTGAAGGGGCTTAGAAGACAAACTTCACTAAGTCAGACATAGATTGATTCTGTATTTACTAATAAATCAGATAGGATAAATCAATCCTATAGCATGATGACTGGCTTGTCAGATCATAACTTGAATCATAATACCTGTAAACTTTCAAAACAACAGCTCAGCTTATATAAAAATAATAATTCATATAATATGAGAATACCTCTCTGTAACTTAATGGAATTTGAAAATGCAATGAAAACTATTAACTGGTCAGACTATTTACAGTGCACTAATGGAGAGCAGGAGTCAATCTCAATCCTGGTCCTCAAGTACCCCTGCTCTGGTTATTTTCCAGCTATCCCTGCCATAACCACTACTGATTACCTGAGTCAGGTGCGTTCAGTGCATAGGACATGGATAGCTAGAAAACAAGCAGAGCAGGGGTACTTGAGGACCTTCTGTGAGTCAGTTATGTTTATCCAGACAGTTCAAAATAGATTTCAGAAATGTATTAAACCTAAATGCATGCAAAAGATGGTTCATCCATGGGTAAAAAGGGGGTGTTGTGAAATTAATGAATTTGTTTTGTTTTTTGTTTTTTTTTTGGGAGGGGGGGGGCTGATAACTGATCTGATTTGTGATAAGCAATACAGCAATGATCTGGAAACCACTGACAGGGAGGTTTAATAGGAAAGTTCAAAGTTGCATAAATGGCAGATTAAGTGAAGATGCAAAAGCCATTCCATCTCCTTTTGATATGTTTAATATCTTTTTTGTTAACTCAGTAAAGCTTGTTACCCACATCATCTCTGTGGTTACACTTGCCTCACCAGTAGATACTGCACAGCCACTTCTTAACTCACATTTTTTGATATATATATATAGCTTTAACACCATGCTCATGAAGAAATTAAAGAGTCTATTTCCTATCCTGTCTGTAACGTTATCAACAAATCATATTAAAGCAGGTGATTCTGCCAGCAAAAACAATTACACACCTATTTTTATTTATTTTTACTCTGCATCCTATGCAATTTGGTTTTAAAGCAAATCATTGAACTTCAACAGCCAACTTTTTCTCGTAGAGAATATTATTATTATAGAAAAGGAAGGGGTTGTTTGTCCAATATTTATTGATCTAAGAAAGGCCTTTGACACAGTTAATTATTACATCCTTCTTGCAAAAGTAACATTCAGCCTCTCCTCTGCTACAGTATGCTAGTTTAAGTCCTATCTTGAAAAGAAATCAGTGTGTAAGGATAAAAGATATAATAGTGAAATAGTGTCTTCCACTCTCACCTGTGATGTTGGAGGCTCTTTTCTGGGGCCACTTCTCATTAGTTTATATGTAAATGTTTTACTGTAAGTGTTTATTGGAGTAGATGTTCAAATATATGCCAATGATACAGTGATATACACACATGGAATGTAATTTCTAAAGCACTGGGACTCCAGCAAATCACGGTGAGAGCCATTATCCTCAAATCAAGTTCAAGGTGAAAGCCACTGCCGACCAAAAAGAACAAGGGCTCATTGTTCATTTGCCAAAACATCTTGATTGTCTTTAAGACTTTTGGACAAATATTCTGTGGACTGAGGAGACAGAAGTTAAACTTTTTGGAAGGTGTGCGTCCTGTTACATCTGCAAAAAATAACAGCATTTCATACAAAGAACATCATATCAACAGTCATACACGGTGGTGGTAGTGTGATGGTCTGTGTGCGATTTGGAGCTTCAGGACCTGGACGGCTTGCCATAATTGACGCAACCATGATTTCTACACAATTTTTTTTTACAATCATATAACTTGGGCACGAAACAACCAGACTTGCTATCATCTCTAATTAGTGTTAGCCTAGCTTTTTGTTGACTTGTTATGTTCTCTGTAGTTTTTATTAAGGTTGTTATGTAGTGTGTTTTTATTGTACTTTAACTAGCTGTGCTGATTATCTTTTTTACATCGTTGTGCATTAAGTCCTTGTGTTTTAATTTTTTCTGGCAAAGGGACAGCAGTAAAGCTTGCCTCTTGGCTAACACTAGCATATTTACAGCGATGTTGATTAATGTGCAACGTCCCTGAAATAAATAAAATAAGCAGCAGAATTATTATGTTTAACTTTTTAAGTAACATACAAGGAAAGGGTACACACATTTCATTGGTCCATTGAGCCAGTTGGTGGATTTTGTCACATTGCTTTGAGGCAAATATTAGGACTTGTTGCATGTAGAGTTATCGTGTATGTGTAAAGAAATACCACATAATAAAAGACAACATTATCCAGTAACACACCAGTTCCTTTAGAAGCTCTTTTTGCCTCCCTTAGTGTCATGCTGTGTAAATGAGTCCTAGTGAGCTGTGATCACTTCCACTCTCTTGTCTCTGCAATTAAGCAAAGCTCACTGCCCCTTCTTTATTTATATATATTTCACAGGACTCTTGATGTATAATTCCTTTAATTACTGAGACATGCATGGATCAAGTCTCAGCAGCAGCTGTCAGTCACAGGAGAAAGAGACAAAAAGAGCTAGTAAGGCAGAAAGAATGAAAGTGAGAAACTGCGGAAGGGATGAAAGAAGAGAGGATGGGAGAGAATTATTAAAAAATCAGTGGCAAAGAAAGTAAAAAAAGTGACAGAATGACGTGCAGTAAGATGAATGTACAGAACTCAAAATTCAGTGGGGTAAAGTTTGTATGATCTGCCGCACTGATGATGAAGCTATGTAGGTTTATTATCAATGTAGTCTTATTGACTGGCTCAAGACAGTCTTCTTATTTCACACAAACACAAATTTTGTCTAATGTTCTTGCCCAGTGAAAAAATAATAATTTATAGATTTTATTTAATTAACTAATTTAATCTGGACTCAACAGAATAAACATTACATACACAGAAGGTTCTTCCTGAATTTGGCAGGGAAGCGGAAAAACAGTAATACTGTGTATGTTCTTTTTTCTGTTAGGTACCAGCCAGTTTTGTGACAATAGGACATTAGTCACATAAAAACAAAAAAAAGTTCCAACAGGAGGTAGAAATTGTTTTTTAAAGAGAGAGTGTAGAGAGAAGAAGCAAGAAGTGACTACAGGTCACAAAGATAAGTGTGGATGTGAATGTGGATTCCAAGTGTGGATTGCAGCAGCACACATGCATATACAGTACAGTAAAAACACTGATGTTAGGTTATTGGTATGAAACATTTGTGGCAATAGAGTATACTGTCTAGTGAAACAAAACAATGTCATCCACATAAGACAGTCTAAATTTGAATGGGATAATATTGTTTAATTTATTGGTCTAATATTGTAGCAGAGCACATAGAGTTTTGTTTTCATACATTAGGGTGTTCCTTTCTGTACTCTGCTGTACAATGCTTGCTGCATTTACCGTCTAATCTGCTTAGACAATGTGGACAATAGAAAATACGTCAGTATGAAAGACTTTTGGCTAATTTAACATGAATAACTCAGTGGAAATATAAAATATACATGTGTAATACAATTGTGAAGGGCTGTACCATATCATATTGTCCACAATCTGAAAAATAATCACCATTGCTATAAATATCACCATATATAGAGTTGTATGATCATATGCTTGCATACATGGAAATCTCACATGTGCCTACACCACCTGGTAGAATTTGAGGGAGAGTTCATTCAGGTGAATTTTGATACAAATAGATACTTATAGCCACCTTCTGACCTTCTGATATATATTCTTTACTTTAATAACTTGAAGTGATAGCAATTCTGAAAACATAAGTGCTTTTGTCATAGATTTTCATCTGGAATCAGTGAATTCTGGGTGCAGAGTTAACTAGAAAGTAAACTGGTTGTGTTCTATTCCTTAACTATTTTTACTGGTTTTCCACAGTAGTTTTTATTATAGCTCGATTGGAGTTGCTATAAATTGCTATAAATTTACTTGTATGCACAACTAGTCATAAGAGGATATTTGGTTTTTCTTATTGCCTCAACCTTCATCTACATAGATCCAGAAATGCATCTTGTTTTTTTTAGTTTTGCCTTTTATTTTAATAAAATAAATGGATTAAAATCGAAACTCTTCAACACTATTAAGAAAACACAGGCATTGCGTACACAGTTACAGTATTGTGAGAGCTTGTTTGCGTGTTTAATGCAGCCCATGCAGTGTTCAACAAAACCCTATTTGATTAAAATTTACAAAGTTGTCAGTCACTTCTTTAAAATTCACACTGTTGAGCCTGATGGTGTAAACATGCCTTAGACTCAGCATGTTGATTACTTTTATTAATTTAGGCCAGCCAAGAACTTTTGTTCTGATTATGTTTTAATAGCAAACTACCCCAAATACCATATGACTGTAAATATAACCACATTGCTCAAACTACAGCTACAAAAATATATTAATTTAAAAGCAATCCTCATCATATCTGAAGTGTCATCTTACTTATTAGCTGTACTGTTTTTTTGCATTTGGTTACATTTTGCATATAGAAACTCAAACACAGAGAGCCAATTAATAGTTTAAAGCTTTACAGTAACATGTTGTCAATTCACAAATAAAGTTGGCTTGCCAATTTTGTTTTATAACTTTTCAAAGTGATATTAATTTCAACTGAATTGGACTGAAATGGAATAAACTTCCTAATGACTAATTTTGATGCTGCTAAATTTATATGTTTTACTCTACTTATATCACTGAACTGGAGCTATGTGTTACATTTCTTTTTGCCTACTCAAACTTCACTTTTCCTCTTGCAGTAATTGGATCTAGCTGTGCTAACATGAAGTGCTAAATGAGTTAGCAGCTATTACAGACAAGGAAATAGTCTGAGTGAAGGCGAAGGTTACATCTGTGTTACTGTGTGTGTGTGAGTGTGTGTGTGTGTGCGTGTGTGTGCGTGACAGTAACTCAATTAGAGGCTATTACAGTTGTAGACGAGTGAGTGCACAAAGAGAAGTGGGTGGAAATTAAAGGGAGCAAGGGAATTTTTGTAGAAAGGGGGAAAATGGCGAGTGGTAGACATATGATTATCAGCATGACTCAAGGTGAATAAATAGTACAAAGATATAGCAGAAGTCTGGGGAAGGGCAGGGCATAATGTTGAGAAGTGTTACCCTTTATTGTTTGGTTGTGTGTTTAAAACTTTATCAGTGTGGAAGACATTGTCACACCCACTGGGTTTGCTGCTTAAAGTGAACATTAAAAAAATGAAGGAAAAGGAAAATGTTCAGCATAGACTTTATTATTATTATTATTATTTTACTTTATTTTTACTTTTACTCAATTATTTTAATATTAAGGAATGGTGAGAAGGGAAGGCAAAACGCAGGAGCATAAAAATGAACAAATAAAGAAGAGGAGAAACTGAGAATAAAAACATTCTAATAAATAAGGGAAGAAAGCATAGCATGAGGGAGACAAAACTTTGGGGGTTGAAGAAAGGAGGAAGAGAATGATACAGAAGTACAGAAGGGAGGAAGAGAGATAAACATCACAGATTGATTGGGAGTTAGGGACTAAGAAGGTGGGGGCTAATGGTTAATGCTACAAAGGGCAGAAACATCATAACAAAGAGTTTACAGTAAGTGTGGAGAACTCACAGTGTCGTAGAAATGATGACTGACAAGTAGAAAAAATGAAAGTTACACTGATCAAAAGTGAGACTACAGTATTGTGTTGGGGGTGTGCTTGACTAATCTCATCAAACACTCAATCAGCTTGAAAAGTAGACACAGTACTTCAAGATAAGATAAATCTAACTCCCCTCATTTAAATCACGAAATCTCTTCATTTACATTTTCTCTATTCTTCCACTGTCTCAGTTAATGTCTTACATTTAGGTGAAACATTGATAAAAAAACAGGCTTAAAAATATACCACAACCTTATATTCTAAGCAAACCATATTCCATGATCCATATGTAAATACATACCTTGCACATATAAAGGTAAACAAATATCCCCTGTGGCTCTGTTATCTACTAGATACATTAGAGCTGCTGACTTGAAATTGTTATTTACAGTAACTTGGTGTGATGTGATCTGGTGTGACATGTCATTGTCAGTGCTCGCTATTTATTGTCAGTGTTTGCTGGCTCACAGCCTGAACACTCACTCTATTTATTTTTCTAGGGTAACATTGTGCATGTCTGTGTGTGCGTGTGGGTGTCTGAATGAGAAGGAAGTTGTGTATTTGTGTATCCAGAGCTGTGTGTGCATCTGACATTCATATGTGATAGCTTGTGCGTGTGCATGTGTGTGTTTATGTGTGTGTCCATGTCCTTCTATGATTGTATGGACAGATTCTCACACCTTCAAAAGTGTATTTTAGGGTTAGGACTAAAGTTTATGTTTATACCACAAGTATAGAAAGATTAACATGCACATGTGTGGGGGGTTAAATTAGCTTGAAAGTGACCACAGTAAGAAAGCAAATAGAAAGAGTGTTTAAATACTTCAGAAATCTGGACAGAGGCACAAAAATCAATTGTAGTTGAAAGTTTCGGCACCATGGAGAGAGGCAAGAAGAGCGATACTACTACCACTACTAGTACTACTGCTGTAAAACCATCGCTGCTACTATTTTGCTTTGTTGTAACAACCTGATCATTGTAACTAGGTAATATTGCATTCTGGCCACACAGAATCAAAATGGCCACCTTGCCAACTAACCAACATGAATTATAAATACACAACCTATTCTTTTACTTTTACTACAGCTTGTATTTTGGGTTACGTAGGACACTGATGATTGAGTGTGTCTGCATTTCTATTCACATTAGTTAAATAAAAATTATTTGCCATTTTGGTGGTAAATATTTTATTATTTGTGCTGACTCCCTTATTGGAAACAAATGATTGACATTTTTCAAAATGCTGTGATGGCAATTCAGCAGCTTCTTTGAAACATAATGCAACCATGTTACTTTGTAAATATAGGTCCTCAGTATTTTTTTT
>OMLM01004585.1:1910-21392 GCA_900302695.1 Helostoma temminkii | reverse complement strand
CCTACCAGGGGTTTTTAATTAATGGCGAGCCATGATGCTTATCTTATCAGCAGATCAGTGCTTTCTATTAACTACACTGACAGAGCTGGGAGGCTGTAGGGGATGGATATCACACACACACACACACACACACACACACACACACACACACACACACACACACACACTCACGCACACACACACAGTCAAACACTGATGCACATTAGCACGCTGTCAGACACATGCATGATTATACTGAAGCACAGACACAGATGAATATGAATTCAAGTGTGTGCACACAGACACACACTCACACAGGAACAAACAGACACAGAAGCCATTCTGTCCACATAAACACACATCACAATCCTATTTTAATCTTGCCACACACACAGAAACAAACAAACTGCCGTGATGGTATCTGGCTGTGTAATTTAAGAAGCGTTGTTTGAGGGTCTCTCCTTCTAAATCCCCTAAATGCCCTGGGAATCCCTGCTTCTTCCTCCCTATCTCTCTTTCCTCTACCTCCCTCCTTCAGTCCTGCTTTCTGGCTGAATGAACACTTATCATTTGGCCGATAAAGAGCCGTTCATGCTGGAGCTCTCTTTATCTTTGGGACCCATGTTTACTCCTCGTGAACGCGCTACTTTTTACAAATGTTTCATAGACCACATTCACTTGATCCGACAGTGAGGTTGAGGCTTCATTTATGTCTTACAAAAACTTCAGACATACACACACAGTCCTGTACCCTATCAATTTAAACTCCTCAGGCACATCAATTATCCTATATCTACCACATTTTCATGTTTGGGGCAGCCAGGAGCTAGAAGGCAAAATAAATCGTTTTTCACAATCGCTTGATGGGGATTACAGTGAGACGCATTTTGGCACAGAACAGTGAGCATGAAGGCAGAAACAACAAAATCAATCCTCAAACACCACAATCGATGGAAGCCACAAAATTCAGCATAGGTTTTCCTCAGATCACATTCGGAGTTGACAGTTTGCTGAAAGCACTGAAAGAAAGAGAGCGAGAAAAAAGGTTATTGGAGAAAATATTGCACGCATGTACACATACACAAACTCAGTCGCCTACACTTTCTCACACGCTCATAATTTTCTTATTTAGGGGACTGGAGCTAAACAATTATCAGCAGGGGATAATACAATAAAGGAGACCATTTCCTGGGTATTACCATGGGACAAAACATTTATTTCACTTTGTCCAGTGTGCTCATATGAGTGCACTCCTAATGGTATAAAGTAAAGAACATAACTCACACTGCAGAAAACATGCAGGCGGTGGTAATGCTGTGACGTGTAATTCTTGAAAATTTCTATGCCTTTTTCTAAACTCAAAACTATTTCTGCACTTGTGTTGATTTGTTTTTATACTGAACTTTCCATTATTTCTATTAACCAGCTTGTATTGTGAACATCAATCAAATCAGAAATAATCAGTTGCCATTCAGTTTGCCTTTCATTATGGCCGTCTCTAGGATCCTCATGTTTGCCAGCCACTTTACCTGCACATGGGCCATGACTTCACAATCTATGCAGATATATAGAGGAAGGAAATATAAGGAAAACTGTTTTAATCTTTTCCATGTAGCATTTAAGTTGTCCACTTATTATTTAGTGTGACACTGTGTGCATTGTCACACTTGTTAGCTTGCAAGAATCTCTCCCATAAAAAATACCTCTTTGGTTAAAAGCAGAACAAAGTGAATATTGACATTTAAATACCTTTTTAAATTATAAACCAATGTATGTTGGTAAGAGGCTGTAATTTTATTGGACTACTTTCAGATGATCTCTTGTGTTTCAGCTACAGTAGATGTTTTGTTTAAGTGCTAAAGTATTCAAAGTGTCTTTGCCTGTATGTCTCTCTGCAGAGAGTTTGGGTGGAGAGATCCGGAGCTGCCAGAGGTGATCCAGATGTTGCAGCACCAGTTCCCATCGGTGCAGTCCAATGCAGCAGCCTACCTACAGCATCTCTGCTTTGGAGACAACAAGATCAAAGCTGAGGTTTGTATCTTTGTGTGTGTGGGTGTGTGTCTGTGTGCACAACTGTGTGTGTGTGTGTGTGTGTGTGTGTGTGTGTGTGTGTGTGTGTGTGTGTGTGTGTGTAACATGTGTGTGTGTGTGTGTGTGTGTGTGTGTGTGTGTGTGTGTGTGTGTGTGTGTGTGTGTGTAAGTGTTCAAATTGACTTCAGTGTTGCTGAATGAGTGTAACCTGGCAGATAAAAGGTATGTATAATTGAGCACTCCGTGAATTGCAGTCACAAACAACTTGGGTTCTTGCTTGTGAAAAGCAATGGATTAAGTAACAAGTTCTACACTGATGTTCTGCATAATAAAGCTTGCTGCAATCTCAGTCCCTAAATTATGCTTTCTATCAAGTTGCATCTATAGTGGCAATAAAGTTCAATTAGTCCCAAAGTCACAAGTTTGTCTCTAAAAAGCAATTTTGGAAGGAAGTCCCTTTGGGATTCTCTAATAGGCCCTTTAATAAGGCCAGCAGCACTCTGAAACGATACAAGGAGGACTCACACTCAAAACCACAAACACACAAAGTCTTTTTCTTTCTTCAAACACTCAAATGTTACACCCCACCCTCTCTCTATATCACCCACAGAATCAATTTACCACTACACACAGGCAAGGGCATTGACAATTTTTTCTTATGAAATTAAATTCAGTCGACTCTCTCTGTCAATAGCTACTACTACAACCTGATTGTAAAGTAATGCCACGTTGCTAAAAAGCTCACTCACAGACAAAACAAAGAGACACACTGCAGCATGGTGTGTATGCAAAAACAATCATAAAATCCCATTATAAATTAATTAAATAATAAAAAAACAGGATATTAATACTAACTACAGATTCTGTCAGTCCTGTCTCAATGTCGTTACATATATACAGCTACATACTACTACTACATACTACTAAATACATGCTGTTTTATTATTATAATGATCGTGGCCTAATGCAGAAAAAACTTAAGGTCCAGGTGGAACCTGGAGTCAATCTGTAGACACTATAGTTTGCTGCAACCGCCAATGTTTTTTACTTGATTTCTTGGTTTCCATTAATG
Source organism: Helostoma temminkii (assembly GCA_900302695.1). Classification (NCBI taxonomy): domain Eukaryota; kingdom Metazoa; phylum Chordata; class Actinopteri; order Anabantiformes; family Helostomatidae; genus Helostoma; species Helostoma temminkii. Next base: position 18,310 of record OMLM01004585.1, on the reverse strand, counting down.
TATGTAAAAGTGGCATTCGAATCATTCACAAAGTAAAAGACATCACAATTAAATCACACATTTCTTACAAAATATCTTTGCAAATGTAACAGAGTCATCAATAGGGGACGTCCTCTACATCCCCTACGATACTGTTAATATAAATCCAGGCTATGACTGACAGGCTTGATGCTTTGTTTTATTAACCTAGGGCTACTTTCATCTGCTACATCTGCTTATACTGTAAAATGTTACATGCTTCGGCACAAATGACGCGTATTTGCAGTAAACGTGGATAATAAATGTGGCCGATAGTGATGATTTAAGTGTTATATCTGTATTTGCAAATGCAGGCAATTATACATGTAAACATGAAGGTACCTCTCATTTTCATTCAAACAATCACTCTTACCTACCCACACAAGCAAAGGTGAACGCAAAGACGGTGCAATCACACGTGCATACTAAAAAGTTTACTCCTTATTCCACTTCCATCCTCTCATCCACACAATTCTGGAAGTGTTCTTGGCTTTTTAATGTGTGTAGTTACTCTCTGAATTGAGGTGTTCAACAATGGAGAAAATAGCAACTGTATTGACAGAAGATGCTTGGCCCTGCCTTCATCAGTCTGTTTGATTGTCTCGCCCAGGGCACAATGCACTGTTAAACACTATTTACACAAAATAAATCTGGAAGAGACCGTGAATATTGACACTCACATCAGATAAGAGCAGATATTCACATACATATGCACAAACTGGTATTCGTACACACAGTGACAACCATATTTCCTAAAATGTTTTAGAAAAATAAACTTGACTGATGATCACTAAGCCAGATACTATATAGGATATATTTGTTTTAAGATCCTTCTGTTTCAATAAACCAAGATATTGTGAAACTTATATGTTTTGCTGTGTTTTCGTAATGTGATGGAAGTAAACGACTTAGCTTTTTTGACCATATTTACGGGAACATCTATATCATCTCTGTTACCTGGCAACAATAATGTCTCAGGCTAAAATTATGTTATAAAGTGATCATCCTAATTCCCATTTGGTTGTATAAATGCATGATAGATTTATTAACCATGGATTAAACTATACTGTGCTTATACTTTAAATAATAGTGAAATTATTAGAATGTTGAATCCATGATTAGTATTCATATTTTGAATATGTGCTGGTTATATGTGCCGTGACATGAGGTAGGTGTGTTGATCAATACATCAAAGAGTATCACTTTATGCATGGTGTGCTCCTGCATCATAACTGGTGTCATGTGTTCTACATTGTGCTTCCAGTGTTCACACAGTTTCTACAATTTAATTACTGTTAAATAATTATGACCAGTGAATGTTATTAAAGTGTGAGTGATGCTAGGTGCATGACTGGTGAAATCCTCACCACTAGACATGCAATAAGGAATCTAAGGCTAAGTGATAAGTTTAAGTCATCTTAGTCAAGTCAAGTCAAGTTTTAGTGTTTAAGTGGCAAATTCCTGCTTAATATTCCATTAAGTGTCCATTTGTTGTGAGCCCATTGGTCTTGTAATTGGTCAGAATCTTATGGTTGACTTTTTATGACTTATGACTTTTTCTAAAACTTAAAAAGGTAAATTAAAGGTTACAGTATCTCAGTATTTGAATTTATTTATTTAATATTTTATCATATATAAATATAGCATACTGAAAATAATGAAAATGGTGGTAAATGTATTGAATTCTCAGTAACTTCCTTCATCGAAAATCACTATATTACATTACAACAATTTCAAATAATTTTAGCTGCCTTTGTACTGGTAAGAAAGTGAGGTCATAAAATGATTAGTCTTAAAAAGTTGTTGCTCTGATGACAGCTCCAGATTAAAAAAAGCAAATGCTAAAAGATCACACTCAGGCCAAATCGTCAGCATACTAATATTGATAACTTGGTCATCAATGTATGCAGAACAGGGTTTTCACATCACTACAGAGCTATAAACATGTTCTGTTGCTTTCAGATGGCTGCAGGGCTTTAATGAATTGAAGGAAAAGCTTTTCATACAGTATAAAGCAGCTGTGGACAACAGACAATATCATAATCAATCATATTAATGTATAAATGTTCATTTACATTTAAGCTTAATTTAGTTGGCTTAACAACTCGCTATGAACTGCTTTATCTGAATAAACCTCCCACCTGTTTGTCTCTCTCCTTCCATCTGTGCATTGTACGTGCTGTGCTTTGCTCCAACATACACAGACAGGCAAAGCGAAATTCAAGGTCAGGAAATGGTGGGAGCGCTGTCTGTGCTGGTCATTTTAATCAGAAGCATAATTAGAGGTTCTGTCTCATGTGCACAGTCTCTCTTCCTTTTTCTTTTATTCTCACTATAATAACCTATGTTTGCCTACTAAGGTCCTCAATAGGTGCTGCATTTCCTTTTAGATTCTTCATTAGGTTTGTCACTATAATTTAAATGAAGAAATCCACATACACAAAACAGAGCTCTTCAGTAGTTAAAACTATAAATACACAAACTATTTCAACATCTTCAAGAAGAAATTGGACATTCTTTGATAGAGTTCTGTAATAAGTCAGTGATAATCCTTTATTCAGCCTTTGACTTCTCAGTCCCGCAAGGTGCTGTTAGCAAGAATCTGTTAATGAATTTGTTTTATATCAGTTTTCTTTTTGTTGTTTACTTCACCTAAAATGTGCATCCAATTATTTTTAACACAGCTCCAGAGCAGTTTGACATTAGTGTCCGTCAGTTATCTCTGTCCATGATGGTTTAGTCAGCAGGATCTGTTTTACTTTGCTTGACAAAAGCATTTTTCCAATCCAACAAAGCCATGAGTGTGAAAAGTGTGAAGGGCTAGGGAAGGTTATAGTAACTATATATTCCTCAAAAAACATTTGAACCATACAGTACATATAGTATGCAGTTCTGCCTGTTCTTAAAATAACCCTTGATAGCAGGAGCTGAGCTATTACCCAGGAATTTATAACAAAGCATCAGCAACATTTTTCCATCTTGTTTTTATTTTCCCAGATGTATCTTAAATTTGAAAATTCAAGATAAAAAATAAACAAAATTCCAAAAGGAAGTTGACTTTCATTATTCATTATTTATTCGTGATCATTTATCAGACATGCCTTAAAAAATGACAGGTACTTTCACAAAATAACATTTACCACATAATCAAAGTTAAATTTCATTAATTATCTAAAAATACTGAAACACACTGTATATTGTAAGGAATATCAGACATTAATACCTCCCTTGGCTACTCTATAAAAGAAACTGTAAATTATAATTTGAAGTGGCTTATTACTTGTATAAACATAAACAAAAGACAACAAAACCAAATCAAATATGTGTACCATTCCCTGTAGTGTCCTGCAATGGACATGCCTCATGATGCACCATTGTTTGCATATGGAGCTCTAATAACTCCTTTAAGTCTACAGCTGTTACTCTGAGCTTGTTGTGCCTTTGGAGTCATTTTTACTGCATTTTGAGGAGAGTAGCCACATTAGTAAGTGTGTTAGGTCAAAGTAGATGTAATTCAAAACGTCAGTCTTGTTTTATCGATTGCACTCCAGCTTCGCAATCTTGTGACTCCAATTAGCTTTTCTTAATGTCTTTAACCGAGGGGTGCACTCTACACTGTTAATGATCTAATCAATGTGGACACAAACAATAAACTAATTTATGTGTTGTTAGTTAAAATAATTACATAGACAAATTCAAATACATGAAATAAAAATAAATACCAATTCAGTTTCCCTTATGTGATTTTGCTATTGTGTGTTATGAATGTCCACAGATTGCAGCCATTTGTCTTTAACTTAATTTCAGTTAGCCAGGCAGACACACATGACACGGGACACACTGTTCAGCTAAATACAAGACACAGAGAGGAATATTTTGACAAGGAATATTTTGGAGTATGTTCAATTATGTTGTATCAGGTGACAGGAATAAAGTCTGTGGTGGTGTGGGGAAAGATGATTAACTTAGGATGGTAAATCCACATACAATATCTATAGTATGATAAATGTACCTGTTTTTATTTAAGTGTGTGAATTTCAGTAATGAGCATGTTTATGTTTGAATAAGGGCTGTGTGGCTTCACATACCAGTGGTGAGTCAGCTGTACAGAAACAGTAAAGGCATTTGTTTGTGTATGTGTGTGACAGGATTTGTGGAGATCAAGTCAGACCCCAATTGGTTAATTGATCGTCTGCATCATTTACAATGGCAGAAGTCAGGTTTAACTATAGAGCAGCCTTTTCTAGGAATGTCTGTTGGGTGCTTCCCCCACTTCTATGTTTCATTTAGATTCACATTTACTAAAAGCTGGATCAGGAATAGCATTGTGTTGTGGAATGAACAGGACAGTCTGACAGTAACCTTGCAAATGAATGACATCTGTCATGTGGGACATCTGGAGTCTGACACCAAATACATAAAAGGCAATGATCTTCAACACTACAGCTTTTTATCCATCCATCCATTTTCTATACCACTTAGTCCCCGCAGGGGTCACGGGTGTGCTGGAGCCTATCCCAGCTGTCATGGGGCAAGAGGTGGGGTACACCCTGGATAGGTCACCAGTCCATCGCAGGGCAACATATAGACGAACAACCATTCACACTCTCACTCACACCTACGGGCAATTTAGAGTCCCCAGTTAACCTGACTGCATGTCTTTGGACTGTGGGAGGAAGCCGGCGTGCCTGGAGAGAACCCACGCAAACACGGGGAGAACATGCAAACTCCACACAGACCCTGGGCCGACCCAGGGAATCTACAGCTTTTTATAATTTGTCATATTAAATATGTGTTGCATGTCTCTCTTTAGTTGTCTCAAGCTGTTTCTGTAACATAAAATATAATAACATAATATAATATAAAATTACATTTTTCTGATGTTGTACAGAGATGTACTTGAGTTTGGTGTATACAGTACAATAAAGACAGGGATCTGATTTATATTGCAGCTAGTATTAAAACATATGTTTATGTATAGTTTGTTGTTAGCCGGTGAGTGAATACAATAATAAGAGAATGAACTGTACAAATTGCAAGCTGTGAATGCTCAGCAGGCATCAGTAGAGGAGAAAGATACATCATATCGATCGATTTATAGTAAACACTATCACAAATTGCATCCAGCTTACCTTTTTTACAGTGTATGTTGCATGTATACTCTGATCACTGTATAAATTTTTTTAGCAATAGCAACCTCAGTGTCACTTACATAAGTGCATATGCTTAGTAGTTCTTCCGGGACTTCTTTAATTAAAAACACTTAAAAAACACTTTTTTTGACATGGGCAGGCCTATTTTAGGAAGAGAAAAGCCTCTTCCATCAATGATGTCTTTTTGTCCCTTAAGCAAAACGAATGTTAATCCCTTGCCTTAGGGTTTTCCTACCCTCTAGCTAACCTTTAGAAAATGTGCCTGGTTTTTACTCTTTGGTCCAGAGTGGTGAGTATTTGTGGGCGGTAAATATGTTACTAATCCATCACTTTCCTCTCTGCAAGATTTCCTCCCACCATAATCTGATGTCAGAAAACTAGATATGCACACCAGAATGGTGTGATACAAACCACTGACAGTATATCATTGGTCGTATGTTAATGTCAAACTACTAGGGACCATCCTCTCAATAGCACATGCACACACACGGTACCACTTTGGGATTGTTAAGCCCTTTCTCTAACCCTTGCTGTAAGTAGTAGTGTTGGTGTATTTTTTTGTTTGTTTGTTTGTTTGTTTTTTGTTTGTTCCTTTTCTCTTCAACCAACAGATCAAAGCCTTATTGCATTTGTTATCATATGAGACATTTTTATCAGCAGTTTCTTGCTGTTTGTGCTGCGTTAATATTAGCTGTGTTAGCTCCATAAAACAGTATTAGGTAGCTATAGGTTAATGCCATATTTGGCCCAGTTTATAATACTCAGGGGGGAACTGTTAGCCTACAGCCAAGAACTCAATTAGCTGAAGGTTGAAAGGATCTAAAATGCAGTTAGCCTCTAGGCTAAGTGTCAGGCTAAAACAAAAGCACTTGCATGTGTGTGCCTGTGTGAGTGTGTACATACATGAAAGGTGTGACACAGTTTCACTTTGTCTTCTCATTCACATGCAAGGAGTAAACCATCTACAGTGTGTTGCTGATTATTGTTGATGTTGCATATGTGTGACTCATACACACACAGGTTTTGCATGCCACCATCCCAGGTATGTGTCACCCATGCATCCTGATGCCTGCTTTTACACCAGCAGCATATCTGATTCCCACAATCCCAGGTGTCACGGCTGCTAACTGTTACCACTGCAGTGTTGTCACTATGCATTACCAATAGCCGTGGCAGCCACGGAACAGCAGGAGACAAAGACAAATCAATCTTTGCTCTTAATCTTCTGTACATGGAATGGGGGAATAGACGCAGTGGTGCTGGCAAGTCTTGTAGGTGGCTCAGAGTCAACACAAAGTAATAGCACTTCGTTTTCGTGGAATAACAGATTAACTGTGACACTGGCATAAAGAGGTTGAATGGAAAGGAGCACAGATCAGCACAGGGAGCAAAGGGAAGAAGAGAGGAGCATAGGTGAGGACTGAATGGCATAAGAGGGACAAAAAGTCAGGTTGAAGAAAGTGTATGGTCAATAGAGCAAGGTCAGTTTGCCATTAATTGCATTCCTTCATCCATTTTAATTGAATAGATAAGCAAAGTCATTTTGCTGCATAAACTACTGCTGTGTCATCAAACACCTCCATCCTCTCCCTGCCCTCCATTCCTTATGTTTGCTATTTTTGCTTTCACTCCTTTCATCCTCATTCTCTCTCTACATGACCAGCATCTGTCTGCTTTCACGCTGAAGAAATAAAACTTAAATTGTACGTGTAAGCACTCATACCCAGGTGTGTATGTGTGTGTTTTCTGACTTACCTATGCCAGATGACTTGGGGATTTAACAGGAGACAAAACAATGAGTGCCAGAAATAATCACAGGAAAAGGATTAGAAGTCTGCTCATCGCACTCTACTGTTCCTGTCAACCTGTCTGTATGGTAAACTCCATCCTCCATGATGAAACAGAGACTTGAAATTATTTTCCAGTACTTAATGTTCCCAGTCTGGAGGAGAACATGCAGAAAAATGAAAGAGGGTTTCAAGCCTCGTTACACTTCAAACCCTTGAAACTTTTTTTTTGAGTTAACTGGCTGAGTAGTACTGCCTGTTGCAGTACTCCAGAGATTAAATAGAAGTGGAAGCATGAAAAACAGACTCGCTCTCTTTCTCACAAACATACACACACACACTAGTTGCTGTATCCATGTTCCCACTAATCTCTTGGTGATCACAGCAGCCTGTTTGTGTGATTAGTACTATACCCCTGTCTATTGGACTAAACACAGGCTGCTTTAAGCTCTTTCGCCCCCTAAGGACAAGAAGATCCCTGCCGTGGAGAAGCAATGTGGGGTGCCTTTTAAAAGCACCAGCATAGGGAGAAAGCAATATGTGTAGCACCATGGGGAAAGGCATTATGTGTAACACCAGAGTGCCCGCATTGTGATCCCTACTGGGCTAAAAGCCATGACTGCCTTGTCTTTTAACATAATCAGGAAATAATAATAAATCTGCACAGATTGCCCTGTTTCTCTGTGTGTGTGTGTTGCGTGTATATTCATAGCAAGTACAGCTACGGTATACATACAGTAATGATGAGGGGGTACTGCAGGTGCTTACAGTTGTACTGACCAGTACAGAGGTTAAAAGGCACTTTAGAGAAAAATTGAAATTTCTCCATTTACCTCTCCCATGAATGTGTTTTCTTGGCAAACATTCAGGTCTGAAACAAGAGTAGAACTATTATGTAGAAAGGTGTAGTACCTGTACATGTCTTCATGAAAGTTTAAAATATATTCATGGAGGCTTTAAGTCTGAGCTTAAATGATGTTGACACCTTTCTTAACACATTTCCTGACATTTTGAGGCAGTTATACCAGCCATGAGGTTCTCTTCCATACTTACTAGTAATACTTTTTAATATCTGTTCTCATGCCCATTTGTTCAAAAACAATAACACAAATAAATAGACACAAAATTTCTTGCCCCATAATTACACTGTCTTGCAATTTTGTTTAACTTAATTTACTCATTCATTTAGTATATTTGAGCAAATGTCATTTGCAGTGGAGATCTTGAAAATGTTTCCTAGCTTTAATGGAACAATTTTACAAAATGTTGTTAGTTGAGTAGAATATAAATGAAGCTACAAAAATTGGAGCATAGACATCTTTTTATTGGATATTTGACACAAAGAATGATGAGTTTTATAATATTATTCAGGGATATATTAAGCTATATTTTACTCAGATTAACTTTTATGCCTCAATCTCTAAAACTGGAAATTATAACTATGATTTCATTTTTATTGCAGAGTATTTTGAAATCAACCTTTGTTGATTTTTCTTGCATAAATGTTTACAGCTTGCTGGAATCTGCATCTTCAGTTGTTGTTTTTTTTATCCTGATTTTTGACATAATTTGTCATTACTTTAACTTTCTTATAACTTTCATTCCATCTTAAATATTTTATAACTCACATGCACCTTTGAACAATGTAAGGAAAATGAACAGTAGTTAAGCTTGTGTCACAGCTCTTCTTCCCTCATCAGTGTAATTTGGTCATTCTGTGACAACACTGTCATTATCTGTGTTTAATTAGTGCACAGAAGACCCTTAATGTGATTGAATACAGATACTGTATTCATACAGTGCATTCCATACAAATATGATTAGCTGCATTGATCACCATCAAGTTTCTGATGACAGAAGTGAGTGTGAAGCTGTATGACTCTACTACTATGAAATGACTAAGTTATTTATAATTCAGATTTATTGTGTTATTGTTGCTTTATATATAATTTATATAATAAGGAAACCAGTGCATTTTTTATGGATATGGTTTCTTTGATCCTTAGATCCGAAGACAGGGAGGCATTCAGCTACTGGTCGACCTACTGGACCACAGGATGAGTGAAGTTCACCGCAGTGCCTGTGGAGCCCTGAGGAATCTGGTGTACGGCAAAGCCAACGATGAGAACAAAGTAGCCCTGAAGAACTGCGGAGGGATTCCTGCTTTGGTTCGCCTGCTGAGAAAGACTGGAGACGTGGAAATCAGAGAACTGGTCACAGGTACAGTATTGTGACAAACAAACACCTTTCCACCTAACTTTGTACAACATTGTGCAGCATGGTGGTGTTATTTTCCAGAATACCTTGATTCCTCTGGCCTCAGGAGAGGTTATAATGGTATGTGTGATCCGTGCGTAGGTGCATGTGTGTATGTGTATGAAGCACATTTATATCTGAATGTTTGGATGGAATTCGATATGGGGAAATGTAAGGATCTGTCATGCTGCTACTGCTACAGTACAAACATTTCTAAACTTTCTTTCATATTGTATAGCTACTGTGGATGTAGATACACAATTTTACATATAACTGTGCATAACCACATTACAAAATGTGTTATAGTCTGATTTGGCCTTGACAGCGTTAGTAGATGTTTCAGCTTAGTGATTTTACGTCTTTAAGAATTTATACATTTAATTGTAGTGGAAGAATTCTTTTCAGAAAAGGTTATTAGAAAACCAAGGCTGTTCAACTTGAGCTATTTCAGATGCCAAACAATCCTCCCATGAATGATATTTAACATTCAATCACAGTCAGCACACTAATAGGACCCTAAGGTATGATGTCTGGAAAGAACACTGAGGTAGCCAATAGCCTCTTAAAAAGTGTCCTTACTTTTCAATTACTTTTACAGTGGCTCAATTGTGATACAATACAAATTTGTCAGTGTTTCTACTGTGTAGGTGGCTGCGCCCAAGAAAATTCACAATTGTCTAACTTTCCAGTTCCCACTGGCAAGAGTGGTGTTTTATATTCACTGGTCAATGTTGTTTTAACCTTGAGCAGCATAAGTTAGCCAATTCAGTTGAGACATGGATATACAGCAGTGCACACACGCCCACACGTAAACTTGGAGATGTTAATACATATACACACTCTGATGTACAGCACAGTACCGTGGAGATACACACAAACATCTGTGTAGGCAAAGATTGCATAAATTAGGTTTTAATACCCACATAAACACAAGCACACACACACGCGAGCTGATATAATTTGATCTCCATTGCTCGTGAGATCAAGTTTTTTGCCCACCAACAATTTAATATTGTATTAGAGACCTTTTAGGGCAGCAGACATCATTGCATCTTTCTCTGTCTCAGCACACAGATGCTGTCACACTGACTGTATTTAGGTAAACTTAAATGCGGTGGTACTTTTTAAGGCCAGTATTCACTTTTACTCGAGTATTATTGTACGTTTGTGGACTTCTGCTATCTATGCATCTATAGTTGTTTTCCATCCAACATATTTTTTTACACTGAGTTCAGCATGACATTTTTTATATATCATTTTCTCTCTTCCTCTTTCTTTCCCTCTTTTATCACCTTATCTCTCGTACCTTTCTTCTTTTTTACACTAATGTCCCACTTTTCTCACTTTTCTTCTTTCTCCTCTATTCATATATATTTTTGGCTATATGAGATTCAGTATCATCACACTGTGTATCTGCACTTGTGTCACCATTTCTCTATCTTTGCTGAGGCAAAAGCCCTCTGTGTTGTATTAGGTTAGCCCTGAGATAAGAGGGACATTCAAAAGCTTGTGAAAGAGGTTGGACATGTACAAGCACACCCATTCACACATACTCACATACACACCCTCAACCCCCTCATATAATAGTGAGATAAATTCAGTGGGGCCCTCTCATGTTCAGTTTGATCTGTGACCCCATCGTCCTCAGCGGGATGAAGCTCACACACACACTACACACACATACACACACACACACATACACAGACATACACTCAAACATCCATCCCTAGACACATTCCCATAGGTCACTTGTTCTCCAAGGAGTACGGGACCTGGTGGACCACAACAATGACAGCAAGCAAGCGAGCAAGAACCTTTGTCTACCGGCAGACCCCATGAACACTGATAACAGCCTGCTGGAAATGGTAGAGAACAAAATGAAGCCTTTGGCAGTGGAAGGAACAAAATCATGAGAGGGAAGAATGACCAACTAATTGGAGAACTGTGATAGGGAGAAATTATAAAAAAAAAAATGACTAGGGCTGCCAAAACATACTACTATACATGAATATGCCACTCTGTGAGTAGGCAAATAACAACAATAATTAATCTATGATAAAAACAACTGCTACACATACCATTAGGCAATGAATACCCAGTAATTTAATTGGCTCTTAAAGCTAAAAGAAAGCTGCAAAACATACTGAATGTTTACTGATCATTGTGATCAGAGTGGCTCCAGAATGCATGCCAGAGTTTTTGGTCATTCTGTATAACTGACCTATATGCCCAGCAACAGGCCTACAGCAACACTATGAAACGATCCATTCTATAGTGTCATGAACAAATTAACATGCTAGAGAGTCCAGAGCCTTTGCAAATTTGTAGCTGCTCAACATATGCACACCAATCTTCCAATCATCTCCTAATCAATCTCTGAGTTAGCCTGTTAATACAAGATCTGGTCTAACCTCAAATTAAAAACAGGGAGTTTGGACATTGTCATTCAAATGTTGTTTTCTCTTGTCAAGCTCACATAATCATGCATCAGATGCACGCTGCACCTACTGGTGTATATATATATTGAGAGAAGGTAGATGGCAGAATGATTGTCACTATAATCTGTACCGCCTAAAGCATCTCCACATTAGCTGGTTAACTTCCACCACGTGCACGGATGCACATAAACGGATTAAATTCATTCTGTTTATGTTTGTTTCCTAACATAAATACACAGTCAGTGTCTCAATATATACATATAGGCAAGTGCATTCCTACAAATCCATGGTCATAGTTTTAAAAGGTGCTTTTGATTATGTCTTCCAGCCATATACCCATGTGGATCAATGACTATATGACTAATGGCTGTTAGGCACAGAAGTTCAGTTTTTCCTATCTCTGCCTGCTTAGTGAGGATTGCATGGACCAATCCTTCCCTTGCATCCCCTTCCTTAAGGTAAAAGAGTGCAGTTCTCAGCAGACATGCAGAATGCCGACCTGTTTTCCTATGGATAGATTATACAGATAATGAATAGGCAATGCTTTTTGCAGTGACATGTACAACAACATGACATGGAACAGTCTGTAATAGGAGTCTTCTATTCTTCGCGGCTTCTTCTGTAGAGCTCAGGATGGCTAGTTTTTTGACCTTTGCATCACTCTCCAAACAACACAATGCGTGCTTGAAGCAAAGTGTTTATTATATACTATTATATAAATAATACATACATTGTGATTATGTTAACAGAAAACATATTCCAGTTGCAATTATATTCCCTACAAAAATATATTTGTCATTGCTGTTTAGTTGTATAAAACAACTTTTAGGAAAAAGGTTTGACATATCACTGATCAAAGTCACCACATTTCACCTGGCCTGGAGATGGTGTGTGTGTGTATTTGTATGTGGTCCATAAGAAGATTACCAAATGAATTCAATGCACCAGAAGTCATACTACATCATGTTTTGAGCTCTGAATTTTATACATAGCCATCTCACATGCACAGCGTAAAACTCTTACCCTCTCCTTTTCTCTGATTCTTCCGGTCTTTGTCCTTCTCTGACTGGCTTTCCTCTGCTTCTGGCAAAGTGAATCAGTGTTATGCATGACTCTACCCTGTTGTCTGTTTACTGTGCTTCTTAGTATTGAACTCCTCATTCCAACTGCTTTCTTGCCAGTACAACCATATTTTGAAGTGTCTCTTTATTTGCCTTGTGGAACACCCTGCTGGTTCTGTAATTCACCACTTGAAACTGTTGCGTAATTACTTGGTATTTAATTAGCCGTATGTTCTCAGTGTTTTCTGCCACAAAAGGAGATGAAATGAGTATGATGACTTTATAGTGCTGTGAAAAAGTACACATGAGAGATATTGACCTTCAACACCACAGCTTTTTATGGTTTGGCATATAGTTTATCATATTAAAAATGTGTTGCATTTTTGTGTGGGTATGATGACTTTATAGTGCTGTAAAAGAGTATTTGCTCCTTCTTGATTTTTTTTTTCTTAAAGGATTCAGATCATCAAACAATTTTTAATATTATACAAATATAACCAAAGCAAATAAAAAATACAATTTTTATAAATACTGATTTCATTTTTTAAGGGAAAAAAGCCGTCCAAACCTTCATAGCTTGAGATGAAAACGTAATTGCCCCTAAACCTAATAACTGGTTGTGACACCCTTGGTGGCAACAATTGTAATCAAGCCTTTTAGATAACTGGCAACAAGTCTTTCACATCACTGTGGAGGAATTCTTGACCCATGCTGCCTTGCACAATTGTTTCAGTTCAGCCACATTTGAAGGTTTTTGAGCATGAACAGCCTGTTTAGGGTCATGCCAGTATGACTCAACCGCTCACAGTGACCTTAATAATGCACATGTAGTTGAATTATCACATTTTCACATTGACAGTTTCAACTTAAAAACTGTAAAATTAAAACTTTTTATATGTAGAATTCTATTATACTGGATTGTAAGAGATTTTACAGGTGGTCATAATGTTATGCCTAGTTGGTTTTGACCATTTGGACTTTAAAAGCAATCTATGGCTTGTATTTTCTTGACTGACCAGACTATCCCACTTTCCACTATAGTATTTCAAAGATGACAGGTATGAGATGGTGTTTCACATTGGCCACATGTTTGAAAGCACCAAGCTTGTAACCAAATGAACTATCCCTTAAGTGTAAAATGCCTGAAGTGGCAACAAAGGATCAGCACTAAAAAGATTATTGGTTAACATTCTTTCACATCCTTGAAAATATAAAGTAACATTCTGTTGTAATTTGATACATAATAGTAAAAGTGCTGAGTGTCTAATTGAGTTCAACTGTTGTGATGTGCAGCTGCCGGGTGACTTATCAGATCAGTGCTGCAAATACCACAATGTCTTACTGTACAACATGCTATGTCTATACACTAACATAGTGAGAAGGCATTGCTCTTTTGCTTTGCAAAATTGCATTCTAACCAAAACCTGACCTTCAATATTAATTAATGTCTGAATGATATGAAAGCAAATAAATGGTAGTTTGTGAACAACAGAGGTTCACCAGGACAGGGGGGCATGCTCAGTTAACATAAACAGACACAATCCTCAACAGCTGAACTCAAAAAAGTAATTGTTCTGGAGTCATAGCAACTCGGGCTTCTCAACTGAGAAGGTACCCTGTTGCCAACAATTTACTCTATCTCCAGGCTGGTTCTGAAGTTTATATTTCCACATGCATTTCTGGCTTCTCACTGTGAGGTAGATAGGACGTAGTCAAGGCTTCCAGGCCTGTCAGTCAAAGTCTGGTTGATGAGGAGGCTCCTGGTGTCAATAGTAGATGCTATCCGTATCCCTGAGCTCACCTTGAGTCAGTGGACCATGGCATAGCTTTGCTGTTGCTGCTACTGGCTCTGAAAATAGTTGTTGAGCTAAGAAGCAACTGCTGCAGAATGTCCTGTATATCAAAATGTGCGCAAACATTGTCAATTTGTAATTCTTAAGTTGTAATCATTTTAAAATCAAGTATAACCTATAGCATTTTGGTGATATCTATATTTTAGCTAATAACTTGAAGTGCTGATTGATCCATGCATTTCTGTTTTTTACATCAGTGTCAGAATGAGACTAGAGACTTAAATGATGAAATACATTTTTATGATTTTATGTTGTATATATTACAAGTGAATTTCTATACTGAGTTACCAGTGGGTGAGATGGATTTCTGCTTCTTCAAGCTGATGCAGCCAAAAACCACCACTATCTAATAATACTACTTCCATACTTTACTGGAAGCAAGAAGCTTCTTGCTTCTTCTTCTTCAAGGCATGAATCATTGCTCCATGTAGATGTTCAAATCCAATACTCCACCACTTCTACAGTATTTTTCCAAAGCCATTGAAAGTTAAGTCAAAGCTCATAGGATACTTTCAAAAATGCTTGAGGACATACCTCCATCAAAGTCATTACGGCAATTTCTATGGGGGAACAAGATCCTGTACCTTGACCAGAATGACTTTTTTGCTGCAGCTATTATACAGTAAAATTATTAACGTCCTGCAGAAATTTCACTGCAGCATTTTCACAGTGGGAGTTTCTAGTGGGAATATAACCCCCAGCACATGCAGTGACAATTTAGCCTCAATACAGGACTTTACCTTGTGCTGACAAATGTTTTCCACAAACTCAATTCAGTTGTATGACCCTGGGGTAATGTCAGCAGTTGTTAACCTGCTTTCACCTAAATTAGCCAATATCAAGATTTCTTTTTTGATTTCTCATTCACAGATTTTTGTAGACACATTAGCTATGTAATTTGTCAGCGTAACTCATCACCAGGTTTTGACCCCATGGCTAACTTATTCACATTGAGCTGCACAGATGAAGGCTGTTTAATAAAACATCGCCACTTGAGGCCCAACAGGCCTCACTCTCCCCTTACAAGTCATACGCTCATTTATTCATGAATTCATGCAATCATCTCCCCCGTTTTCCCAAACCACCCAACTCCTGGGAAACTGTCTGTCAAGCATCTAAGGGGAGCCAGTCAGAAGGGGGAGAGAAAGGGATAAATACAGAGAGAGTAAGGAGGAAACGACATTTACATACATATGCAACTACGCAAAAACGTTCCATTATGATGTTTTTTTTAAAGAAAATGAAACAGGATGTTGTCAGCTCATCAGAGAAAATATTGTTTTAACATGATTGCAATCACACACTGACAATACTCATCGCTTGTATAAACACAGGAAGAAAGAGAGAAGTGAAGAGTAAAGCAGAAAGGTGTATAAGTGAAGTGTTTTGCCCTGTACGTGTGTCTTCACCCTCGCAGAGTGTGTCTGTGTTTGTGTTTGTAGATGTCTGAGCTTTTAAATTGGTTTAAAAAAGAGCCCATGAGAGGAGTAAGAGTGAGAAGCAAAAGAGAAGAAGCTGAGATGTAATACAAGGGGCTGATTAGTAAAAAGGGAAGGTAAATGTTGCCCCACTCCTACACAGACACCCTGAGTGTAAATGTTTGATTGCCGCCAAGCAGCAAGTCCATCGCCTTATTATTGCCCTTATCTTCTAAAGCACACACATTGTCATCTTTTTCACTCTTTCTTCCCTTCAGTTTCTTTTTTCAACTTCACTGTCTTTCAGTTTTATACTTGGTTAGACGTGGGATATTACTCTCTCCCCCTTGGACTCCAATTAAAGTTCTGACACTTTGACTTCCTCTTTTAGTGTTATCTCACTTTTTTTTGGGGGG
>OMLM01004583.1:8195-26037 GCA_900302695.1 Helostoma temminkii | reverse complement strand
TCTTTGTTGAGGAAATTAAAGCTTACCAGTGAGCACTGAAGGGAACCTGGGCTTAGCTACAAAGTTGAATGAGGTGTTGACTTATGTGATTTTTCTGCAGGGTAAACTGACCAGTCAGGGAAAGCTGCTGCAGCAGGAAACCTTTTTTGTGACGGAGCAGGACGCCGGCGTCTTGTCGCGTTCCAAAGAACGACGAGTCTTTCTGTTTGAGCAGATTGTCATCTTCAGTGAGCTGCTCAGGAAAGGATCGTCCACAGCCCGATACCAGTTTAAGAAGAGCATCAAGGTAAAGCAGAGGATGGTATTAATGCTGCAGGACTAGAGATGCACATTTCTAACATTTCCAATAAATCATGATTCAAGCTTCAGCTTAGCAACATTAAGATTCAATGCAAACTAAGGGTTTGACCTGGAGAATTTCCAATCAATGTTGTATTGCAGCCACATTATCTTAAGAAGTTTACCAACATTATTTTAATAAACTGCGTGTCTAGCAAATCTTGTTTTCATATGACCTGATGATTTTATTATTTTACTATAGAGAATGTGATAAACAAAGACAAAGTGTGAACATAATAAAGGTGCTCCTGCCCACCACAGGTATCCGTCCTGGGTCTGGAAGACAGTGTGGATAATGATCCCTGTAAATTTGTCTTGTCGTGTCGCGGGTCATCGGAGCGATTCACCTTACAAGCTGCCAACGTTGACATCAAGCAGGTTTGGATCGGACACATTCAGCAACTTCTGGACGCTCAAAGCAACTTCCTGTCTGGTGAGAAAATACACACGGGACATTTTCCTCTGCATTATTCCAATAGTTACTGCCCAGCAAGTGACATTAGACCTTATTCCAAAAGTCCACTCAAAATAAGAGACAACCCCAAATTTCTTTTCCTCAGAAACCATATTTCTTCTCTAGAGCCTCACTGACCATCCAGTGACAATTTTCCTGAAGTTCAATCAACCTCAATTGCTGAACTGCTTGAGGAACAAATTGCAAATTTTTACATGAGCCTGGTTTTCTCCTGACAAATGTGAAATGACACCCCAGGAAAGGGATGTAAATTTTATTTCTGTGTGACTGTAGCTCTCCAGTCTCCCATCGAGTACCAGAAGAGTGGCGGAGGCACCTCATCACTGACCAGAAACCGATCATCTTCGGGGAACCAGGCCCCTCACAGACCGTCCTCTGCAGTTGGGCTCAGTGACAAGGAAACAGAAAGAGGGAGGAACCAGATGAAAGTGTCTACCTCCAATGGTGGCTCGTCTAGTTTCAGGGTACGTCTCTGCAAGCAGCAGTTTGTTCACTCATGCTAGTACATAGGCCTTTCATAAGACTGGATGATGGATGATTGATAATTTCTCAGGAGTTAAAGAAAGCGTTGCTTTTGAGACGTGCAACCCTTCACTTTACACTTGCATCGTCTTCTCTTAGCCATTAATCATCGGGCGCAGCAGACAGCGAATTAGGTCATGAAGTATACTTTTATGTTTCTTTCTGGGAGTTTGTTACCTGTCCCTGAAAGGCAAGGTTAAAATCTGGGCTAGTGCAGGTGTAGCAGCATACAGCTTAGGTTTATATATATATACATACCAAGCTGTTCTCTTTTTGGCCTACTTTACCTGAACACCTTTTGCTGCCTGCAGGAGACTGCACAACTCTGCCAAAGCTTGTTCCTAATAACAATTGTCTGGACTGTTTTCACTATTCATTCTGACTGTCTGGTTCCTTGTGGCTATTTTTTGTTTGGGTGGGGCCATATCTGTCACGTGAAGACAAATGCTGCGGTAACTTAATCCCCCCCTGAAAAGCTTGTTTTTGATTACAGCCGGTGGTTAGACTTCTCACCTTGCCACAGAGATTTACAGGTTTACTCCAGCTCCCTATGACTTCACTGTTGAATATTGTTACTGGTGCAACAGCACACACTTATGAAAGGAATGAAATGACAGGGTTGAAATTTGCCACAAGGGGCAGAGGGCAGTGGTTTGTAAAGCTTCGAATTCAATGTATGACAACTTGTAGAGCTGCATCTATTTTTTCCAGGCTTATTTTGTGTGGTTGTTTCTGTGGCTGTGGTACAGGAAGATGACATCCTAATTTAAAAGTCCACTAAAGTCCACAAAGCTCTGATTATGTTCGTTGACTATCCTAACAGGATAGCACACACTGGCTTGAATTATTCAAACAAAACAATTACAGATTGGATGTGCCTAGATCACCAGTACAGTTCCAAACTCAGACTTCCATTTGTTATTATTTCCCTTTCAGCAGTGCCACTTAAATTTGATCCTTCTTCATTACACTGAGGTGGAGGCAGAAATCCCAACAGCAGTACTTTGGTTTTGGAAGGGAAATATAGAATTAGAAACAGTTTTTAGGTAATAGAGGCAGTGTTTCCACAGTTTACTGTGCTGATGCTCTGAACTGTCACTGTTCCTCCTCCCGCTCCTTCGTCCTGAACCTCTGCTCCCCGTCAGGTTGGGGTCAGCAGGACTATTGTCCAACCGTCATAGACGCACCTTAACCTTGCCCTCAATTGTCCTCATCCTCTTTACCTGCATCCTCTTCATTCTTCCCCCTGCTGTTTTCTCCTCTCGTCTTCTCCCCCTCTTTTCGCCATCCTCCCCTCTCCTCTTTAGGACAGCGACGGCGGCTGTAATGGCATCTCCTCCACCATGTTGGTCACTCAGGACTACTCTGCGCTCAAAGAGAACGAGATCTGCGTCAGTCAGGGAGAGACCGTTCAAATCCTGGCCTCTAACCAGCAAAACATGTACCTTGTTTTCCGGCCAGCCAACAGCCAGTCTCCTGCCGCTGAGGGCTGGGTGCCAGGTCACGTCTTGGGCCCCATCACAAAATCAATAAAAGACTCATCTTCTACGTCCTCCTTCTCAACAGCAGTGGCCGATGCCAACAACATCAAGTAAGTCCCCCGACCACCCAGTAATTCTTTCTCAGCAGACAGATGCACTTCTGGGCTCGAAACCAAGCACTTGGATTGGATGAGACATTTGAGGTGACCAGTTTCTATCTACGCATTTTTAGTTTTTGAATAAACCCCCACCCCTAATTCCTAACTCCTTCACCTCATCGCCCCTCCTTTCCCTTTTCCTCTCTCCTCTTAAACATTTGGACCTCACTGGAGACTTTTTTTTTTTGTTGTTGTTTTAACTCCTGATTTTTTGCTCCTTGGAGGTAAATGGTACAGAACTGTTACTGTCCATCAAGCTGCTGCAGTGACAGTTTTATGTCTGAGCCATTGTCACTGTGGCTCTGTGGCAACTATGTGATGATGGATTTAAGGCTTGCAAACAAACTACAACACACATACACTGATAAACTGTCATGTAAACAAGTACTGAGGAATTATTCTGCATAAATAGACTGGATAGAAAATCTTGTAACTTGTAGCTGACTCTGGAACCCAGACAGAAAACCATCAGTCATGTGGAGCTAAAACCGAACTCTTATTTCAGTTCCTAACACCCTGCTTTTTCTTCTTTTTTGTATTTTTTTCTCTTTAATGTCTTTTGGGAAGAAACAAAACTCACCAGGAGTTTTCAGGTGGACTCAGTCCCATTCTCCGAAGTGGAGAAGATTTATTTTGTTGTCTGTGGCAATCTATACAGAAATTTTTGTTTGTACTCTTGTTGTTGTGTTTCTGCCTTGTTAATTATTATTTTATTTTACGGACAAAGTTGAATTTATTTCCTCCTTAATGTTGATTTTGTTTATGTCGGCAAGTCACTGTACAACGTTTTTTTTGTTTTTTGTTTTTTTTTAAACATAGGCTCTAGAACATTCCTGTCAAAAAACCCCTTTGCACTATTTAAGAAAAGAAAAAATATGAATGAAGTCAGGTTGTGCAATATGTTTCATTTAATGGCAACGGTCAGCAGTGTACTGTTGGTAGTCTAAATAATAATGATTTTAAATGCATTTTAAAAATGTAAAATAAACCTTTTGGACTTGAGCATGAGTTAGCAAAGCGACGTGAAGGTAATGTTGTTTTGTTGTGCGTTAGGCTGACGATGATTGACAGTTTGTAGTTTTTAATATTTGTAAATAAACTACCACAGTAAACGTGAAAATGAGCAGTCTGCTTACTTTTGTTTGCACATTTATACATGAGATAAAGTGTTTCTGTTTAAGATCAGAGAGCTAATTAATCTTGAGATGAGGCATTTTCTCACTCAACATGTATGAAGGTATCATCTGCATAGAGGAGCACCTGAAATTAGACTGATAGTGAATAGATAAAGAAGTGATTCACGATTATAAGTCTACTAGAACAGGTATAAAACCATTGCACTTTTTCCCTGTATGGTTAATTTCAGTTTTTTGTGTTTGTTTTTTATCAAAGTGATATTTCTTTTGATGTTTTTGTTTCAGTTCTTACTAACCTCAACGGTTTGACACTCCACAGAAGGTACTAATTTAAAATTTAGATTGTTTAAGATTTAAAGTTTAAGAAATGCAGTAAAAGACTATATTCTAAAGCAGGATGATAATAATTATCTAGCTAGACTGTGTTTATTATTATTAGTATTATTATTAATATTATATATTATTAACTTTGGTTAAACAGAAATGACAAGTGGTGCTGTGTGTGAGCCGTGACACTGGAGTACTGACAAGTACTGACCTGACAACTTGCTTCTGCTTGCTTGTACTTGCTATAACATGACGCAAATAAATATTATTATTAAATAGTAAAATACATTTTGGATTTCTGGGCACTGACAGACCCTCGCCCCTGCTATATATGAACCCCAGACTAAAAGAGACACAACACCTACACAAACAAGATCATCACATTGTATGTAATCATTTCTGTTTTATCCATCATCAGTTCATCTCTTTTTGGTCGTGTTTTGTGGTCATTTTGCAGAACTTTATGGTCATTTCATATTGTTATTTGTCATTATGTCATATTTTTTGTCTTTAGGGTCATTTTGTGTGTATGTGTGATCATCATGTGTTTCTTTTTGGTGATTATATCATCTCTTTGAGGTCTATTTGATAATTCTTTGTGTGTCATTTTACACTTGTTCACTTTGCACTGTGAATTTCAAACAACATACAGTATATAAACATGTTAATATACAGAGGCTCTGGCCTCTGAGGCTTGTGCCTTGTCGGCCCATTCTTTAATAATAATTAATTATGGAGTAGTCATTTTATCCAACACATAAGTTATCTTAAAGAAATGATAATAATATTTGGCACCATTTTGGCACCAGTCAACCAAATCTTTGGTAAATGAATTGAATGTACGTGACACTAACCGGGGTGAAACACATATATAATATGTTGTGTAGTGTGTTGTGTCTTGTTTTGTTAGAGGAAACTGCAGTATGTTCTCTCACGTGTCATTGTCTCTCATTCTTCTAGCACCTTCATTGCTACCTCAATAAAGTCAGACCAGCCTTGCTCTGTCACTCTAATCCTCTCCTGTTTCTCAGTGGTCCAGAAGAGTCTGGCTGCAGTTTCTGCAGCAGGACCCTCTACAGCACAAAAACACAGTCACAAACACAATAGAACAAATAGGGGAAATGGAGACTATAATTGGTAATAATGGAGTTATATATGCACCTATTATGTGACTGCAAAAGTGGCAATAAAAGTGAACCACAGCAGTTCATACCCATAATTGCTTCTTATGAAATATTGATCTTTTCCATGCAATGGCTTTTTTTCATAATTCAGACTCATTGCCTCATAACTATTAGATTGTTCATGCTGCTTCCATTCGTTCGTCAGTAACTAGCCTCACTCGACACTGGACCTGACAGCCATATTGCCTCTGCAGCCAGACTAACCTGGATACCACTGAGCTTCTTTCCGATTGTCTGGTTGATATTTCTCGTTCCTGTACCGTACAGGAAGTCTCTGTCATGGAACACACTGCGTGCCCGGAAGCGCGCTGAAGCCAAGGACGTCTCCTCAGTGGGGGTCAGAGGTCAGGAGAACGGCCTCCTGCGTAAACCTAAAGAAACTACACCCCCTTCCCTGCTCGCCTCCCCAGCCCCCGGGGTGAAGGGCAAAGTGAGTACAGCAGGCCAACGGTGCACGCTGGTGATACTGAGTGTGCCAAATCTCCATAACTTCCCCTCTGCCCCACTTGTTTTTTGTTCCTCTTAACCCGTGTGTGTGTACGCATGCATTTTCACACCAACAAACGCGCACAGCAGTTTCTTTGCTGTGGTTCTCAACCTGCAGCAGACACCGTTTTGTTGATAATGTAGTTTTTGTTTATTTGTTTGTTTTTCCCTGTTATGACTTTGATTTACCAAGTAAAACACTTAAATTTCAGCCATAAAAAGCTGCTGAAATGAATCTGCCTTTGTTAAGGGTAGTGGTCTCTAGTGGTCCTGAAAAGTCTTAAAAGCACTGAACACATTTGACCAACAAATATATTTTTTTAAAAAGTCAAGTTTTAATTTATGGAGACTTACAGTTATTATATTTTTTATTGTCATCTCAGAAACATCATTAGTAACGTCATCATTAGACTGCTAGATACAGTTGTTAGAAGATTCATATTAAGTAAATGTCAAAATGCATCCATCCATTTAATACCAGATGCAGTGAGACTAGATTCCTTGTCATACTAGTTTCTCCTCTGTGTGGGTGGCAGAACAATAGCTTACTACCTCAGAGTCAGAAAACCGTGCCAAACAATCTGCTAATCACAACACTGCCATTGCAGAGTCATTATTCATGTTAAAAATGCTGTGTGAATACACCTCAAGTTTAAAAAATGCTGGGGACATTTTAAACAATGGTAAAGAAACAACAATGGAAGTAGAAATAACATTACAAAACATAAAAAACACATGGTTGAGAACCACTAACAGTAAGAGTTTTAGTTTTATTTTAATCTTTGACTTTCCCCAAACCCTCAAACCACTTATTGGAAAATAAAGTATGATTTCTGTTTGTGGTGTGATTTATTTCTTCCTCCTGCATGGACAGATGTAAAACTTACAGACTTGTTTTTAGTTGGAATTTGTTGTTACTTACTGTGTTGACTGTGTTGAAGTGGTTTAATAATATGGAGATCAATGAAAAACAGTACATGAGCAGCATCATACAGGCAGTGACACAGAGAAGAGTCTAAATGTACATATATGGGTGGTATTTAGTACATCAGTAACTATCCAATCCAAAAAGACTTGGCAGTGAATAGTGGCTGCCCCCAAGTGCAGAAAATGGAAATAACTGCAGGTGAAATCCACTAAAGTATGTGCTCTGTGCAACTATAAATGTTACTGAAATTGAAATATTTGCATGTGCTGTAACCTCCTGAAGGTTGTCCCAGCAAAAACCAAATCTCAGAACAGGAAACCGCCTGCCTTTAGCTAGAAATCCTTGACCTGAACGAAACAAGACTGTGACATCAACAAGACTTTAGGTTTGCTGCTTGCTACCCCTTTATAATGTAATGGAGCAAAAAATACCGAAAGCCAAAAAGGTCATAATTAGTTAATTATTTTCTCTGCTATTGGATGTGACCTTCATGTGTTTCTGTAGATGTCACACTGCTGCTCCATGCACCACCACACCTGTGCCAGGTGGCCATTTATTTTCTTTGTGTGCATGTGGTGCACATCAGCGATGTCATTGGCATAAACGGACAGCGTGAAGGACGGTGTTCATATGCACAGCACAATAGGGTGATGCACAAACTGATTTTAAAAAACTGGAATTAAGTATTAAAAGCCAAAGAGATCATTATTCACCTTCCTTTCCCTACTGTTTCATGTATAAAAAGCCCATATTATACAATGTACACATGTTAAAACTGGTTTTGAGCAGCGCTCCCTCCTCTTCTCCTGATTGGTGATGTGTGCTTTGCATGCAGACCCAATGTGGGTATCTGGTGAAGCATCCTAAGGCAGGGGTGTCAAACTCAAGTCCTCGAGGGCTGCAGCTCTGCTTGTTTTCCAACCAGCTCTGCACTTACAGCTTCTGATTGGCTGAACACACCTGATCCAGGTAATCAGCAGAGGGTAAGGCAGGGATAGTTGGAAAACAAGCAGAGCTGTGGCCCTCGAGGACTGGAGTTTGACACCCCTGATTTAGACTGTCCAAAATAGCTACATTTAGCTTTGGCACACTAATGGCATTCATATGTAGTCTTGTTGTCCAAGTAAATGCTCTGTTTGACTTTTCTTTGTACGTATGATGTCTGTTTGCAGGGCCATCAGCTACATCATGTCCACCCTGTTCTACCCTATCATCACTTTTCTCCTTCTGGCCATCTGCATCACTTATTGGGCGATCACAGCAGTGTATCCTTCTAGTTGTTGTGACATGGGCAAACTGTTGTATTTAGACTAAGAATTCTGCTGCTTTAATGTAGTCTGTGGTAGTTTTTACTATAGAAGCATCACAATATGTTATTTTTATGATCTATGTTTGATTATCTAAAAGAAAAAACTATATGTTTACAGATCACACAGTGCTACAGTAGTTAATTAAGAATCTGAGTGCTTCTTTCAGCTAGTGTTTAGTTTTTAAAGGCATGAGCAAAATATAAACCAGTATTCTTGTGTTTTGTGTCATACAACCTTGCATTCTTTTATGTTGCTCTTAACTAGTTCGCCCTCAGCTTCTTAGCATCATCTGGCAATCCAGTCTATAAGGTCATGCCTGCTGATGATAAATGCATGTATGCAAACCTCACATGCAATCCAAAGGTTTGCACTCTTCCATACTATTACAGTAAATGTTTTATATGAAGAAATACTCTATGGAATGTAGATGCTTGTTTTGTTATGCTAACTGAAGTTGAAGTAGTACTATGGCCACTCGCTGATTTATTTATTGCTGTATAATTTCGCTTGGTAAGATTTATCACACTAACCTGTAATAAAACAGAGCAAATGAATTTGCTTACAAGTGGATAGTCTAAAAGGGAAAGCTGTTTTCCAGTTCTGTTTGAGTTAATTAAAATGAATTTACTCTAATGTAAATAGAGTTCACACTAGTGGTTGACAGCTAAGAATGCCTATTGTTATTTATCATCTTGCCTGCCCTTTATACAGATATGTTTAAAAGATTGACATACTATGCGGTCACAAAGCATTTAATACATGTAAGCTATATATTAGGAAATTATTCATTAGCATACCACACACAGATGCTGTTAAGGAAAAGGCAAAGTAGAAAACATGACATTAATGTTTTTTCTATCACCTAGTAGAGTTGCTTGTCACATTGTCTGAATATATATCAAGAATAAATCTGTTGCTTTCTTCCAGACCTTCAATCAGACCAACATCACCAAAGTGTGCGCTGGGTCACAATGTCTGTTCGCCTTCTACGGTGGTGAGAGTGTCTACCACCGCTACATCATAGTCCTCCATCTGTGTAACCTGTTTGTGTTCCTCTGGCTGGTCAACTTTACCATTGCCCTAGGCCAGTGCACCCTGGCTGGGGCTTTTGCGTCTTACTACTGGGCCCTAAAGAAGCCAAGTGACATCCCTGCCTGTCCCCTCTATTCCTCATTTAGTAGAGCCATACGGTAGGGATCTGTAAGGACAGAGTTTTTACAGTATACTCAATTTAGAGTTTGTAATTTTTCATATTGTCTATTGTTTTCTGAGCATCTAAACATTTTTTAACTCCTAAAATACCAGGTATAAACAAATGTTACATATGAGCTTTAGCTTCTGAGGAAATTCAAAAGACTATCCCAACACAAGCATCAGTTGAATATGTTCACTTTTCTTTGGTTTGCTCATGATATAAAAGTGAAATTGAGTTTAACACACTGACCACGCAAATATTCTATTTTTTGTGTTATAGTTATCACACAGGTTCCCTTGCCTTTGGTTCTTTGATCCTCTCCATGGTGCAGATGGTTCGAATTGTTCTTGAGTACCTAGATCACAAACTGAAAGGTAAGACATTGTTATTCCTATACTTCAATAATTCAGAGATTATTTCATATGTGATGTTGATAAATTATATTATGTCCTATAATATTTTCCCAGGTTCTCAAAATGTTATTGCTCGATACTTGCTTTGCTGCCTCAAATGCTGCTTCTGGTGCCTGGAACATTTCATCAGATTTATAAACAGAAATGCATACATTATGGTGAGTTGTGTAACAAGTGTTTTACTAATAGGTCTGATTTGTTGCAAGAATCTCTTAGCAATTCATTTAATTGGCCTGACTATTAATGAGTACTTGTTACTATTTACCGTCTACTAAGTGCTGTGTGCGTTTGTCCTCTAAATAGATAGCAATATATGGGAAGAACTTCCACACATCTTCCAAGGATGCTCTCTTTCTCTTGATGAGGAATGTTATTCGGTAAGACCCTTTATATTACTGTGGAAGTTTCCAAAACGCATTAGAGTGTGATGCTGACACATAGTTTTTGAATACTATTACACGTAATTGCATGTTTTCCATTTTAACGGAAAAGTTATTGTCAGTTAGGAGCCAGCTAAGACAGAATAACAAATACAGAACTTTAATTGATGCATGTTGAGTCTGTGTTTCGGTCACATGTCAGCGTGTTTGCCATGTCTGTCCTGTTTTTCTCCTTCACACTTGTGTTTCTCTGTCTCCAATATAGTGTGGCTGTCCTGGACAAGGTGACAGATTTTCTACTGTTCTTAGGAAAACTGCTTATTACAGGAAGTGTTGGTGAGTTTCATATCAAACACAGTCTGTGAAGTGATTTAAAAAGTGGTGTAGACAATGAAATTGCAAAGAGACACAATTTCGTTATGTTTACACATACTCGTACTCCATTTCCACTCTGCTTACATTATAAGCACAAATTTACTCCTGTGTGACCTAACTGACTTTAGCTTTTTTAGAAGGTTTCAAAGTCAAGTCAGGTTATGAGATTGTAATTTAAATAAATACCCAAACTATAGTGCTCACTAATTCAGTGTTGACTTCACACAGACAAACACACTCCTCCCCAGGCTATGAACTGTGGCAGTAGAGTAAGAGAGAGAAAGAGTAAAAGATCCTGCTGTTGATTGGATTTATGGATTGTATTGTGTGCATATAGTTATTTATTTCCTATGAGTAATGAGGGCAATGGAGGCCACAGTATATCACCATGCCACAATTTTGTTGTTTTTCAGGTGTTCTTGCATTTTTGTTCTTCACACATGAAATACCTTCCATTGAAGTTGAGGTGCCAACCCTAAATTACTACTGGGTCCCTCTTGTGGTAAGAAATTACAATATGGACTATTTATTTTAACTGTACCAGAAATTACAACTGAAACAGAATGAAATTTCTGGGCACATTAAGATACATTAATATTTATTTATTTATTTTATTGTTGTTAAAGTATATTCAGTACTGCTCCTCTCACACCAGATCAAGTTTTAGAACATTGCACAAGAAAATTAGAAGATTAAGATATTGATAACTCAGTGGATCATTTTTCTTGATGTTTTTAGTGTTTGTTGGAATGCATTGTTTTATTTTCACATAGTAAACAATAAAAATAAACATGAAATACAGCTGCTGAAGGTACATAACATGCTGACTATGGGTCTTCTTTCAGACGGTGATATTTGGATCCTACATGATTGCACAAGGCTTTTTTAATGTCTATGCTATGTGTGTGGACACTTTGTTCCTGTGCTTTTGTGAGTACACTAGATTTTCAGTTTAAAGGTTAAACATACAAGTGGCCTGTCAGCAGTTCAATATATTTCCCTCTTAAAAACTGGCTCTATTATACCTGTAATTGATTCCTGCTCTTTCACTATTTCAGCTCTATTCAGTTCTTGCATGTCTGTCTTGTTTATCTATCACTACTAAGACTTTGCTTTGCTTTCTCTTTCTGGCTGTCACTCTATGCACTGTCTGCAATTCCTGCTCCTCCCTTCCTGTGCTGGGATCTGGCCTAAGGTGAAGACCTGGAGAGGAATGATGGTTCTTCCTCCAGGCCCTACTACATGTCTCCTGGCCTGCACAAGATCTTACGCAAAGGAGAGGAGAGTGCCAAATCTTGTTCTGCCTCATGAGCAATGTGCAACAATTTACTTACTCTCTTTACTCACTTTTCCATATCTACTGTATGTGCAGGGGTCTGGACACTTCAGAGCAAGTACTGTAGGGCTAAATATCAAAACTGTATGCATCCCAGCCTGGTTAGGGATGACTTGGACATGAAAAGACTTGCTTTTATTTCATTTCCTCACAGGAAAAGCGAGGAGAACTATAAAGACCTCTGTTCACTTCCTCCTTTGAGCCACCTCAGATACTTGCCTTGTTTCTGCCACGCTTTTGTTCTTCTTTTTTTCTTTTCTGTATTCTCTGCTGACCTCTGCCTTATTAAGAGGGTATGCATCAACTTGCAGGACGGATGCACAGGCTGAGAAGAAATGATATGAGCATTTTTACCCAAAACAACGTGGGGACCTTAAAATGTACAGATGCCACTGATGAACTATGACACAAGGCACCACCATTTAAAAAAAGAGAAGTGGTGGACTTTGTTGCACTTTGGTCTTCTAATGTAAAATCATACTTTGTATGCACCTTCACATATGCGAAAGTAATCATATGATTTATTTCTTCTGTCTAGCATGATTACTTTGCTGGCTGTTGAAGTTTACCATTGTTACATTAATCCACCCTATTTATACTAACAAATGCACAGATTCAAAAATGGTGTGTATACTGCACTTAGCAAAACTGATTACTCTTCTTTTACATAATTTACTAAAGGTCACAGTCACCTCAAAATCCATATGCTCACAGAACTGTACTGTAAACCAGACTGAGACTTTGTGGGAGGCCAAGACTTTAGAAGACATTTTATGGTTTTTGCATAAATCTGAACAGAACCTGACCATTTTCAGGAAACTTTGAATGCAGCCACTAGTTTATGTGCCTAGTTGTGAAAAAAAATTAATGATGTTCCTCTTATTCTGTGATTTTAGACCTTATACCAGGAACTTTTGCGATACAGTTTATAAAAGGATGTCAAAGCCATTTTTGGTAAATTTTTTATTGGATGGTTCAGATGTAGTGCAGTTTTAATACTAAGTATAATACACTCATCTGTCAGGAGGTTATCAGTGTTCTTTTTGTATAGGAGATGTTTTTTTATTAATGAAATTCAATGCAAATGTGAATCTTTTTTTGAATAAACATAAATGGTTGAAGTATTGTCCAGTGCAAGTATATTGATTTGGTTTTTTAGATTTTCAGAAATATCAGGCTTTGGCGTTGATGTATTGATTCTTAACATATCACTACTGCTGCCCCCTAGTGTTGGATCTGGAGATGAACGATGGCTCTGCTGACCGACCCTTCTGCATGGGCCAATCCTTAAGGAAGATCCTCCACAAGAACATCATCATGAAGAACAAATAAAAAGAGAGATGGGAATAGGTCAGCCCACGTGGCAAATGTATGTAATTCAAGCGTACACAAGTTGCAAATGTACACTGTACTGATCAAACTAAGCTATTTTAATAATTTGATTCACCCACTCATTATTTATGGACGTGGTAGGTCTGTATAGGTAATTCCTGGTTGCAAAGGTTTTTGTATTGGATGATGAACAAAGTCTCAAAGTCTTCTTGTAAATATTTTGTGAATGCAGGGTTATAATTTAAATGTGCTTTGTTTTCCAGCCACAGTCAAACTACACGGTATGTTATGGCAGGACATTTTAGCATTAGTTTTCAAATTATTAGCTATAATTACATTTCAGATATCCAGAATTACATTTTGAATAGTTGGAATTATAATATTCAAAATTACAATTCAAGATATCTGCAGTTGTCTTCTGGCTAGTAAGAATGACAGTTTCCACAAATACATTTCCACCAGTCACAGTTCCCTTGTGGATATCCAAAATGACATAACAGATGTCGCTGCACTGTTTTACCATTTACTGGACAGATATATGAAAGATATCTCCAATGTAGTTGCGACTAATTAAGGAGCAGTGAAACTACCAGCAACCACATATTGACTAGTCCAATTAAAGCTATCTCTAACCACACTTCAACCATTCAATAAGCCATTCTTTCTAGCCAAATGTAATTTTGTAATATATGTAATATCTTTAAGGCCAAATGTATTTTATGGCATATATCTTTAATTGGAACTGTGATTAGTCACAATGTAATTGTAGATATGTGAATACAGTTGATCTAATACATGCTAACACAGCACAGCGACTACAGTGATGTGATAAAGGATATCCAAAATCTTGTGATATACATCAATGACATGATTTTGGATATACTCAAAATTAAGCTGTGACTAGACAAAAAGCAGCTGTAAATGTCATTCTTATTAACCAGAATGCAATTGTAGATATCTCAAATTATAATTGTGACGAAGTATTTAATGTTAAATCTACCTGCCATAGTATGTTCCTGTTGGGACGTGATTTCTTTCTTTATTGAGATTGTGATGAACTTCAGCTGTTTTCTCTCCTCTCTCTTGTAGTTGTCATTACAAGTTTTCACCGCTTGGTGGTGCCAGTTGTTACGGTTATGAGTTCTGTAATTGTGAATTCACTTCCATGAAATGATCAAATGTCAGCTCATCTGTTAGTTGTAATCACAGTCTCAGGTACCTCAGGTTGTCTCACTTTGAGAAAAGTATTCATCCAGTGTTTTCGTATTCAACTGTGAACAACATAATAGTTATTTAAAGAGTGTTACTCTGTAGTGCCTTTTTTCTTTTTTAGAATTGCCACATTTCAGTGTGGCAACTAATTATAATGAGTATGACTATTACATTGTGTGTAATATGGTGATTGGTCGGTCTTAAGCTGATACTCCCCCAAAGCACAGGTCATTAGTTTTAGAGAGTTGCCACCTGTAAGATTCACAGCTGGCTGTTTACAGTGGCTTTCATAGAGAACAGTGACCGTGTCATTTACAAAGATATTCACTTTGCTTGCACTAATACATGTGAGCTTAGTGTTGTCATTCCGTGAGTAACAACTGAAATTGTTTTTGTTTTGGATCCAGAATAAATTTTTCTGCACAGTGAGAGATTTGCAGTTTGAGTGTTCATGGGTCGCTAGTAAGCAAACTGATGAAATACTATGTGACACAGCTGTTGGGGAAACTTGTGCTAAAGATGACTTTTTACACCAAATTAATTTACAGGTCACTTTGCATGTTCTTTGAGATGTGACTCTGTAAGTCTTTGTACTATGTTTGTCAAAGCTGAGAACCTGCCCTCATGCTGCCTCAGAGTGACAGCACTGCCAGACACACCACCTGCCCCCTTCTGACTCTGCTGAACGTGCTGGGACACGTACTACGTTAACCATTCAATAAAATCTAAACAACTCTGCTTGTGTATCTGAGAGCAGGGAAATTATGCATGTAGCATGCAGTGTGTCATGTTATGCATGTAAGATATTGTTTTTTTTATTCTTTTATATAGTGACTACACTCCCAAATGATTTTGTATTTTTGTGCATGCAGCTCAAATTTAGTTTCATTCGCATGAGGGCAAGTACTTAAGATCTGATAAGTGAAGTAAAAACTGTGTTTTTGTATGCTTCTCCCTCCCTCCCATGTCTGGAAATTAGATTCTTTTGGTCAACCACAGTCAACAAGTAGACACAAGAAAAACTTCTCTCTGTCAGGTCGGGCGTCAGTTTTCTTACCACAAACTCTTAAAAGTCAGACTCTGAAGATGCTGTGCTCTAACCTGTCAATCCACATAAAGGTGAGCCATAATCCAAACTGTTATTTATTGTGGTTCATTTGTGCAGAAAGCTGAAAATACATGTCTCTGTCATGTGTTTATTTATTTACTGAAAAAGTTGAATGTATTTTTTTTACTGAACTAAACACTATTACTTGTCTGTATGTTAGTGTTTTGATGTGTTTTGTTACTCTTGTTTTATAAATAAATTATTGACACATTCTTCCTAAATGTTGAATGAGCATAATTAGATAAACACTGCACCTTGATCTCTTGTGTAAAATATCTCACTCTTTTGTCTCCCACATTTGTGAAATTAGACATTTATTTTCAAAACACTTCACATACAATAAATAAATTAAATTGCAATATTCAAACACTGCTATACAAACAATTTCAAGTTCATCTTCATAAGGAGTTGACATTTCAGGTCTGGTGGCTTTTACTTAGAGGAGCACGGTCAAACTGTGTCACCGACTACACAAACAAATATAAATCTGTAATGTCATATGTCACAATCCTATGAGGTACACTGAAGCATTTCCATTTCCGCATAATACAGTACATTTAGAACTGTACAATATCATAAACCATCATAATGCTCAACAGCAAACTTATGAAGAATATAAATGTAACGCTGAATTCTGGCAGTTCAAGGAAAGAAAAGGTTTTATGGTTTACTGAATCTGAAATCATATTTACCATGGAGGTCTGAATACTGTAGCTGTCGATGCCGATCGATCGCTGGTGGAGTCTGATGCTGCTGTGTGTGAGAGTGAGTGTGAGCAGCTCAGGTGTGAGACACAGGTAGGGAGGTCATGGCGTGGGTTGGCAGCAACGGTTGAAACATGGATGGAGGAGAGTGTACTGCAGGCAAACACAAAGCACCAGCGTCATTACGGTACGTCACACATTAACTCAGTATTGACATAATCCATACATTAGTAATCTTAAACAGTTCAAGAATATGAAATGTGAGACAACATGTTAACACCATGCTAAATTCAGACACGGGCATTTATGAGTCTTTATGTAGTTTCACAGGAAATAAATAATAAAAATACTCTGAATGTGAAAATAGTAATTTCACAGACTTTTAAGTTAAAAAAAGTAATGTCCATCCACCGGTGGACCATAGGCCTAGGTCAGCAATTGACTTGTGCCACAGCCTATGATGAACACCTAATAAAATGATGGTTATTTTTCATTCTTCATTAATGAATCTTGTCATTAATAATGTATATCCAACGTAAATATAAATAATATATCTAATAATGGCTAAAATGGCGTCAGAATGCCTGTAATTCAGTAATGCTTGTGCATCTAAGGAGGTCAGACCAGTGACTGAGAGATTTGGTAACTGGGAACACGAAGCTACTGTAACCCAGGTTAATAAAATACAACTAATCTATTATTAGTTGTATTTTAATAAACCAATGGGACAGCAGTCACCTCCTCTCACTTCTGCTAAGAGCAAGGCAGCTGAGCTTGAACTGAACTGAGCATCAAAACATCTGTCACATGTTCTCTATTCAGTTTTAAGTTAAATAATAACTTTCCATAAAGTCTAAAAAGCTTCCTCCATTATTTATCAACTAACCCGCTAGCACGATAATTAGCCTCTTAGTCATTGGCCCACTAATTCAATTCAGAACCCCACTGAAAAAATGATCAATTTAAGGCCAAAAGCAGTCTATGGCTTTCATATTTATTTGACTTACAATGAACATTAGGCACAATATTAATGTTGTTGAAGAGCAGTGAGAGGCTTGGGCTGGTGTTAGACAGTGGTGCTCAGTAATCAGAGAGGACCAGTAAAAATCCAGAGGGGCACAGATTTGCAATTACACGCAAAGGAGGAATGGAGAGATGTCTTGCCTTTCTTAGATAAGTAACAAATGAAGAAGGTAGAGAACAATAGAGGCAGAGGGCCGCAGGCCTGTGTTCACCTTGGGCCCCCAAATTGCCAAATCCGCCACTGTGTCAATCAAATCACCCTGATGAAGTTCAGAACCTATGATCAGTCCTATCATACAAGTCACTCAGATTAATATTCATAAGAAGTGTGGTGCTCACTGTCTATGAAGGAGTGAAGTGCAGAAAGCATTGACCCCTCCGCGCCTCCATAGGCTGTGTACTGTAACTCCTCGGGGGT
>OMLM01004580.1:2602-17697 GCA_900302695.1 Helostoma temminkii | reverse complement strand
CAAAAAACTGATGTCAGCAAGCAAGAGGAACGTGGCAATGTTCACCATAGCTGTGTGACGGAAATGTGAAAGATTGCTCTTGACCACAGCCGACCACACTAAAAATTCAATGGTGAGGAAGATCATCAAAGAGCAGACGGACACACCCAGGCCCACATTGGTGATTACATCTAGGATTTTACCAAATGTAGGTACTTCACCCTTGGCCATGAGTACAGAGAATGAAGTCAGGTGGTTGCACACACACATTGTATGATTTGTGTCACTAGTGTAGACATTACATCCACCACCTGACCAGCTCTTGTCTGTGGTGTTCCAGTACACACAAAAAGCTTTAGGTTGGTTCAGCTGGTCATTGGGGAAGTCCAGATTAATTTGTAAAGATGAATCATTGTTGTCCTGCAGTGTGGCTGATAATAAGAGGCTGTTAGGTGTCATGTTGCTGTAGTTATTATTTAATTTATTCATTAGATTTTTCACACCAGCAGTTTTCAGTATTCCGTTGGTCTTGTTCATATTCACACCAACATCAAACACAGTGACATTACATTCACTGCTGGAGCAGAATTCAAGTTCTATGTTTGTACTGTTGACTCCTTGGCTTGTGTTGACATTGATATGCTTCACCAGGACCTCCATAGACTCAAGATAAGTTGATGACATGCCATAAAGAACAGAAGTGTTGACTGCATTCCATGTCTTGTTCAACAAATTGCTTGCTGCATCAATAAAATTCTGAAACAGAATTTTAAAAAGGGTGTTAAAACTAATTTTGTCAAATTGATCAAAACATTACAATAAGTATTAACACAGTGCTGAATATTCAAGTTTACTTTGGAGGAGTTTGTAAACTCAGCAAAACTAGTTGTTTTTTTCCCCAAAGTAGCTCAACGCCAGTACCAATACTCACATCAATGAAGACAGCTCTTATTAGATGGATATTCATATATACAAACTAGCTGAAAGACTTTAGCTGGCAGTCTGTGGTTGTTCTACTGTATAATTCTCCTCCTGAATATTCACCATACAGTAATTGTCCTGATCCAGATAATCAAACTAATTTTCATATTACACAAAAATAACCTGAGTAAATACAAAATGCAGTTTTAAAATGATGATCTCATCTATCAAAGGGGAAAAAGCTGTCCAAACCTGTTTGACCCTATGTGAAAAAGTCATTGACCCCTAAACCTAATAACTGGCTAAGCCACCCTTAGTAGGAACAACTGAGATCAAGCAAACTGATGGCTGGACATTCCCCTTTCATGATTTTCTGGTAGAGTGCAGAATCCATGGTTCCATCAATTATTATTACCCAGGTCCTGAAGCTGCAAATCAGCCCCAGACCATCACACTACCACCGCCATGTTTGACTGTTCATTTTCTTTTTATAAAATCTTTTTAGTATTAAGCCAGATGTAACGGGATGCACACCTTTCAACATGTTCAACTTTTGTCTCATTCAGTCCACAGAATAATTGCTCCAAAGTCTTGGGGATAATCAAAATGTTTTTGGAAAATAGATGAGCCTTTGTGTTCTTTTTGGTCAGAAGTGGCTTTCGCCTTGAAACTCCATGGATGCCTTTTTTGTCCAGTTGCTTTTATATTGTTTAATAGTGAACACTGATATTAGCTGAGGCAAATGAGGCCTGCAGTTCTTTAGATGTTGTTCTGGGTTCTTTTATGACCTCCTGGATGAGTGGTCCCAGTCTTCCCAGGCCACTCCTGGGAAGGTTAGGGTTGGGGGGCAATTACTTTTTCACATAGGGAAGGGCAGGTCAGGACAGGGTCAAATACTTTTCACAGCTCTGTACATTTAGGAGACAGATCAAGCACACACATTGGAGGAAAAGACATGGCCTACTCCAGCAATACCAATAAACAGTCCTATATCCAAAAAAGTTGGGACGCTGTGCAAAATCTACATTTTATCAAAAAATTTTATTCACAATAGAACACAGAAAACATCAAATATTTAAATTGGGGAAATTACCCATTTTAAGAAAAAATAAGGTAATTTTAAAATTGAAGGTGGCAATATGTTTCAAAAAAGTTGGGATAGGGCCATGTTTACCACAGTAGGTCTTCTTTGTCTTAGTTTGTGTTTGGATGTGCCAAATATTTTCAGTAGGTGAAAGATCTGGGCTGCAGGCAGGCTGGTTCAGCAATCAGACTCTTCTACTAGAAGCCATGCTGTTGTCATAGATCTAGTGTGTGGTTTAGCATTGTTATGCTGATATATGCAAGGCCTTCCCTGAAAAAAGATGTCATCTGGATGGAAGCATATGCTGCTCTACAATTGGAAACCCTAATACCATCAGTGCAAGCTTTTGAACTGAGCATTGAACATGAACAAGCTGGAAGGTCCTACTCCTCCTTAGTTTGGAGGACACAATGCCAATGGTTTCCAAAAAGAATGTCAAATTTCAATTCCTCTGACCACTGAACACTTTTCCACTTGGCAACAGAACCTTTTACATGAGCTCTGACCTAGATAAGACAGATGTGTTACTGAATAGTGTTCATATATGGCTTCTTATTTTTATGACTTAACTTGCATTTTTGGATCACATTAATAACTGTGTTCACAATCTGTGACTTTTGAAAGAATTACTGAAACACATGCATTAATGTCCATCACAGAATTATCAGCAGTTTTTAATGCAGTGTTGTCTGAGGGACTGAAAATCACAGGCATCCCATATAGCATTTTAGGCCGTATCCCTTGCACACAAAGATTTATCCAGATTCCCCCAAATCTTTTGATGATATTATGTACTGTAGATGATGATATATTTAAGGTCTTTTTACATTAAGGAACATTATTCTGAACTAGTTTGATAGTTTGTAGATACAGTGTTTAATAATTTGGTGAACCTCTGCCAATCTTTACTTGAGATTCTGACTCTCTAAGATGCTAACTTTATACTGACCTGTTGGCAAATAACCTAATCAGCTGCAAAATGTTAAGTTTGTGAATTTTCTCTGTTTAAACATGGTATATTTTTCCTTTGTCCTATAAATAAATAAATATATAAATAAAATACTGGTTTATGACATTTGCTAATGGTTGCATACTGGTTTTATGTAGATTTGACACAGCATCCCAACTTTTTTGGAATTTGGGTTGTAGATGTGCTGCTTGTTAAATGGCAGCATATATTTATGGAAATTGATTGAAATTGTTTTTGTAAACGTTGCCACTCCACATCAGTCATAGAGATAAACAATCTCTCCAAGACCTCAGTATCTCTCTCACTTGCTGGTTTTGAAGAAGATGGGAGGGACTGGTGTGATTATTGATTTCTGCCCTGACTCCATCTGCTCATAATGTATTGATCTCAATAATTTATTCTGTGTATTTTCCACATTGCCCCTGTAACACCAATGGTCACAAAATAGCAAAAACTAATTTCATACTAAGGTATGATAACTAGTAAGTTATAAAGTTAACAAGTCCATCACAAGTGAGCATCTGTATAACATGTTCTACAGTAAATCAATAACAATTAGTGACTTACAGGCAAGAGGTCTTCTTGCAAGACAACATTGTTTGATGCACTGCCCATGACATTTAGGATGTTAATGGATGCAGTAATGTCAGCAATATTGTCACTGGATGTAGAGACAGTGTTGTTGTAAAGTCCTTCAAATATATTCATGGCCACCTGCTGGGTGGCTCCTAGTCCCATCAGGAAGTTCTAGACATGAAAAACATGCAGCAGTGTAAATAACCACATAAATGATATCTTAACACAAAGAGCTGATGGAATCTAAACAGTGACTCTGACTTGATCTGAGTGGTTTTAAGACATTCAGATGTATAGAATTTGATTACCTTAAATAATAATATTACTGTTGTTTTTATTTTAACATTGTGAGTATACACACAATAAGAACCTTGCAATGCAATACATTCTTTGTAAGAGACCGTTTTGCAAAGAATATGGACTATACATAGATCGTTCTGGGAATATCCATCACTAAGAATTCATGTATTGCAGTTCGCTGGAGACAAAAGAGGAAGCTTTTATGTCAAGGTTTCTAATTAAAGAATTGAAAAATGTTATCATTAAGTTATGTTATCTTCTTATGCTATTACCTTCATTAAGCAAAACTCAGTTAGCAAGTAGCATGATTAGCATAGTATAGATTAAAACAATGTCTGAAAATGCGCACTAGAGTTTGTCTTTAGAAGCAATGTGTTTTTAAGAAAAGCATTTGACATATAAAGCCTACTCATGGATGGTTTTACATGAGTATCATTTAATGTATGATGTCAACTATGTACTCCTACTAACATATTTGATAATTTCACACCACAAGTGTCCTTATCAAGTGTAAGGAACAGACGCAGGATAGATTTTAGCAGCCAGTTGATGTTCTACACTTGTTATAGCAAACACAGCCATAACACCTATTTAATTCACTGGAGGGACAAAATTTGGTCCGTGGATGTATTGATTCAATCCATTTCTTTTCTTATTCATCTGCTTGATTTGATTGTAGCTTCCAGTTACAGTGCACTTCCTCCCAGATATGATGAGTCTTTTCAAATGTACTGTGTAAGTGTTTTATACAGTATGTAGGCATGCATGTATACAAGTATACATATAGATATTTGAAAAGCATCTAATATTGCCATGTATAGTAGAGCATTTATTTTTTTAAACAAACAAAAAAAAGTCAGCTAGAACCTTATACTTCTAAGGTTACACAACTGTAAGACCATACTCACATCTGCTGCATTTATAAGATTGTTTAACTGTGGGTTGATGCAGTAATCAAAGACTGGCTGCCAGGTAGAGTCACAAGTGCGTGACTTGTAACCAACTTTGTTGAGTGCACATGTTCGATTAATCACTGTGGCTCCATTTGGGGTTTTTGGCCAAATGTCTCCATCTGCTGTCACATTCTGGCTGCAAAATAGGTCACCATCTTGTGGATAAATGCAGGTTATCATTAGTTATTGCAAGACAACATCCAAATACAAGTCATTCTAAACATTCTAAACATGGAAAAGTATTTTGACAGTCAGGATGTCATATTACACTTTTAGTAAAATTAAAGCAGTTGGAATCCAATTAAATTAATGCAAAAAAATCAGTTACCATAAATGACTGGAATATCTGCTCGTGCATTTAGTGTTTGCCCCTTGCTGTTTGTAAAGGTCACATTAACATACTGTGCATCAGTGGTTCGCTGGCAACTGAGCTGAGCTGTGAACGTATATACCAGGGAATATATATCACCTGCAAAAAAGACAAACTTTAGTGTCAGAGTTTCAGGGCTTGTGGTTTGCATTGTACATTTTTAAAGAATATTGTAAATTTAAACGTGTTGGTTAGTGTTTGATAGTAGTAACATACATACAACATACCAAAAACATATTAACTATTTATTCATTAATGAATGATTTATTTAACTACAAACTTAATTAGCTTTCTGGTAGTTTATAAATTAAAGTAGCATATTGCTGTGTTGCAGCAAACAGAAAAAAAGTAGGCCATCAGAGAAATTTGAAAAATAGGTGAAACTCACTTGTGTTATACAGTTGACTTTGTTGTACGCCCCTGTAGCTCCACCAAACCTGGTAGGTCTCTGTGCTATTTGGGATTGTGGTAGTGACAAGAGTGCTAACACTGTCAGTGGCCTTCATATTCGAACAGTCCCCAGTGAGAGGATCAGCCACCATGGTGACCACATCAGGGAGGAGTGCCACACTCAGTTGAGCAATGGCTGTGTGTCTCACTGACCCAGAGGTGAATCCACACTCGTATATACCTGCAGGAAACATAAAGCGAAACTACATGATATAAATGGAGATGAATTAGTCTTGTGGGTACTCTCGCTTTAAGCTTGGAGTTTTTTTTATATTTTTAATTTCTGTGAAAGTTGGCAGTGTAAAACCTGACTACTTGCCTGCCCAGACACCCGTCACCTTCTGGAGTGTAAGTGCAATACAGGAGTTGTAGTCAGGTGTGGCACAGTTGTATTCCAGTTGGACCACACTACCAGTGTTGAGCTCAAAGCGCTGATCAAACCTGGTCATGTTCCACCCAGCACTGTCTGTTGCCTCCTCAAAAGTACATTGCAATACAGGGCTGGACAGGTAGCACACTGTAGTATTTGGGGACACTATGGTGACCATTCCTGTGTGAAGAAGGCAATTTAAATACTGATTACTCTAGGTGTAAGTGGTATAGCCCTTCAAAGGCTGCACTGTGGTCTGATTTTGGCCCAGAACAAGATGATAGCAGTGATATGGTTTTTTGTTTGCTGGCTTGTTTGAAACATGTCAGGGTTGAAGCATCCAAATAGCCACTCTTGATTTTTAAGTTGTTTTGTTCTATTTTTAAAAATTTGTGTGTTTATTGTTGACACAGCTATGGTGGTGACATACACTGACGTGTGTGATATTTCTGTTGTTCTGTGACCTGCTACAATGTTGTTAACTCTCTGGCTACAGAGGTTAGCTAGTAGGTTTTTGCAGTACTATGGCCATTTTGAACTGTTGTGGGGCCTCTGCATGTTTATCATTAAGGATGTTATGTTTAAACTAGGCCTTGAATATTTTGTTATTATCATACTTTTGCCTGACATAAGGTCATGGTGCAGATTTAATATTAGATTATAAGAGTAATTACTGTACAACTGGCTTTAATGTTGTGATGGATATGTAATGTAAGTTTAATGCTGGCTATAAGTGACAGGTTTCAGAACACAAGGCATCACAGTTCTCTTTGTATGAAGCTGCAGACTGGTCAGACTGTCTGTGCTGACATCTGTTCACCACCACTTCATCAACGTAAGTGACAAGAAAAAGTTATCTGTTGGTGGACAGTGCCGTACCCCCACTTAAAAACTAGTTCACACGACTATGGTTCACTTCATTTTTAGTATATAAATAGCATTGTTTTTTATAACTCACTACATCATTATACATCACTATACCTAGATTGTAAAATGAATACATTTATGCATTTGAATATGCAGAGCAAGCATTACACAGCTAAGAAATAATGGCAATTATTGTGATCTACTGTAAATGAATATGAACAAACAGCAACATGTCTTTACTGACCTAAAGTGTTGACCCAAATTACAGCTGTCAGACTGGTTTCCAGGGTCGTCACTATGGCTTGAAGTCTGGAAGTTTCAAATTTGACACTAACAGCTGCCTCAAAGTCAGCAATGGTGTTGCTTAACCTTTAAGGTTCAGAGAACATCAATGGAAAATTAAATGTTTATGTTAATCACACAAAAAGCATCCGATTTGTTAATTACATGCAAAATATGTTTATATTACACTTTACTGCTACTCTTCTATACTGTAAAAACATTTAATATTTATCATGTCTAAAATGTCAGGATCCAGGCTGAAATACATCAGATATGATTAGAGGTGATGTCACATCATTCATTTCCGTCAAGTCTCCTTTGGTTAAAAAAAAATGAAAGACAGAAATTAATAAAGCCGTATCTTTGCAAAGTACAATACCTCTGACCGGTTATGTTCAGGTACTGGAAGCCATTCAGTCCTTGTAAGGCAGTTTGAAGCTTTGAAAAGAAAGCATGGTACGGTTTCGTTATT
The DNA here is from genome assembly GCA_900302695.1 of Helostoma temminkii. Taxonomy (NCBI): domain Eukaryota; kingdom Metazoa; phylum Chordata; class Actinopteri; order Anabantiformes; family Helostomatidae; genus Helostoma; species Helostoma temminkii. The sequence continues at coordinate 10,103 of OMLM01004580.1, read as the reverse complement.
ATCACCTGCATACAACTTCAGGACTAAGTAAGTACCCAGTTGTGACAAAAGTAAGACATACTTGGCTAGTTTTACTTGTATCCCAGGTGCCTGAGCTCAGTATAACTGATCCAGTGATCTGAACTGCGTGATGGCAAACATAAGCGTTAGTTCCAAATATGCAATACAATAACACAAACAGAGTCAGTTAGTCATTTATTATGTCACTCGAACTTAAAATACACCAAAAAGCATTGTTACCATTGACTATAGGGACACACAGTGGTGTGATGTAGGACACATTGGCTGTGCAAGTAGTAGTACTATTGCAACAGCTGTAATTATAGCAGACTTCATTGCTCCAAGTGTAGCCAGTAGAGCAGTTGCAGTTAGTTTCACTTCCAATAAGAAGACACTCTGGAAAGAAAAGCACGGCTGTCAGTTTCTTAAAGCATAAGTATTTCTTGTTATATTATTATTATTATTATTATTATTATTAAATTTACATTCTTAAATGTATTACATTATTTTTTATTTTATGTATTATGTATTTGGTAAGGTAACGTTGCTTTGTTTTATTTTGTTTTGTACAATGCTTGCATACTACACTAATAAAAAATATTAAATTCACTCAGTTTAACTTGGTGTTGACTTGGCTGTGCACTGTTGAAATGATGATTAAATTTACTAATTGCTGCAGACTAAAACCACAAATCATGTCAAAGGGCTGACCATGACCAGAGGTGACCATCCTGGCTATGAAGAAAAATATGAATAATTTGTATCTTGTTAAATAAGCTGGTTTGCAGATGATGTTGAACCATCATAAGCTCAAAGTTTAAATGTTAACAGAGCTGGGTGCTTGTTTTGTGAGCTCATTTAGGTTTAGTGAATTCATCTACCTCAAAATGCATTTTAATATCTTAAATTTGCTTTGAGAGAAGGCTGTCTGCTCTCAAACCCTGTGTAATACACTGATAAACCACAACATTAACCCCACCATTGTGATGGACTGGGGTCAGCATGAAAATACTTTAATGCTGGCCATGATCAACAGGTGTTAGATCACATGGGTCAGAGTGTCCATGCCAACCCTTTGTCCAAAACAACAGCAAAAAATTATTTTATGCCTCCTGTATGCTGAATTCCACTGCCTGCCCACCAAACTCCATTTCCTTATGTGGTTATTTTAGTTTGAAATAACCATGGAAGAAAGTGCTTTTCATGGTACCTGCGACTAGTTCATTTTGTAGGAGAGTCACTGTGTAGGTAACCCCCTGAGCATCATTCACTTGGAAATCAGTTGTTGCATTCAAAATCGACAGAATGGTCTGGGCATCCAGGGTGACATTACTCTCTACCATCAGCTCAGCGATGTAGATATCCTCTGAAACAACATGAGATATTTCAATGTTCTACCCTTTTGTATTTTAGCAACACAGTTGAAATGGGAATGTATGAATACAAGAGCAGCTTAATTGCAGCTGTATAAAATATACAACACATGATAGATCACACCATTTATAGCCTGTAGACTCACCCACTGCCAGGACCTACAATGGCAAGAACATGCAAACAATAGAATAGGTAATTCTGTCATGAGTGTAATATATGCTTCTGTGAAATTTAAATATTCAAATTGTATCATTATTAAGAAAAGAGCATGCATTCAAGGTTGTTTTTGCCATGATACCTATTTCACAAGACTCTAAACTACATGCCTTAAAATACAATAGTAGAATGAAATAAGATTTATTGTACACAAATATATATATAGCACAGCTTGAGAAGCATGTTTACCTGATGGTAGACGTACACAGCTCCAACCAGAAATATAAAAACCCTGGGACACATTGTTTATTCTGGAGAATAAAAACATCAATGTAAGCTACTCACAGCACCAAGTATAAAAGACTGAAACAGCATGTACTCACAACAGCACATACAAATATGGAAACGTACTTAAAAACACTTAAGAGCTTATTTCACAGAAGCACAGATAAGCCAGTTCTAATTTGTACAATGGAAATGATAAAACAAATGAGCCCTCCTCTGCACTGAAGCCCTGAATACTGCTGGGTCTAAAGTTCAGGCTGACAACACAGAATCTCTAATATAAACATCACTATCCCTTTAAGAGAATCATATGGTTGAAATGTGAACTCACAACTTAATTGATAATAGACAGTTGGAGCTGTCTAACTAGTTGTAAAGACAATAATGACTAAAGAGGCAGATAAAGAACTGATGCTGAATGACAGCAGTTAAAAGGATGAGCTGCTGCAGATGTGGGTGATCATTCCTTGTTTATTTCAGCTAATATAGTTCATTGTAGCTGTTCTATGAACGGCTGTGAAATTCACATAAAACGAAGACACGCATGCATATAATTCAGCCTACTAAATGATGTGTGAACACATTTGTTCACTAATTATTTTCATATGCAGCATTCAAAAAGCCATAATACTGAACTAAATTCCACCTTGGTGTGACCTTGGTGTGGCCTTTAACATCCATCTATTCATTTTCTGAACCGCTCCGTCCTCGTAGGGGTCGCGGGAGTGCTGGAGCCTATCTAAGCTGTCATACGGGCAAGAGGCGGGGTACACCCTGGACAGGTCACCAGTCTATCGCAGGGCCACATATAGACAAACAACCATTCACACTCCCATTCACACCTATGGCAATTTAGAGTCTCCAATAAACCTGACTGCATGTCTTTGGGCTGTGGGAGGAAGCCGGAGTGCCCGGAAAGAACCCATGCAAACACTGGGAGAACATGCAAACTCCACACAGAAATACCTTAGCCAAACCTGGAATCGAACCCAGGACCTTCTTGTGTGCTGCCCCTAGCCTTTAACACCATTGATCAAATCTTATCTTTTCCATATTTGAAATAAGGAGTACCCCAGGATTCTGTTCCTAGACTAATTTTTTTCTCTTTATATTTCTCCTACTGGCCAAATCATTAGTAATCATTCATTAAACTCCACTATTTTGCTCATGACACTCTCCTGTATGTCCCAGTAATGGCAGTTACTATTAAATGACTAGATTGGAGAAACCTCAATGTCATAAAACACCCTGTTCTTAAATTCAGTTAAAACTGAAGTGTCAGTGTAGTGTTACTTAAGTGTTTCAATCAGTAGAATAAAAATATTACCAATTTTTGTCACCTATGTAATAATGTTTGTGTCATACACAGGGGACGACCATAATCTTCCATTTTCAGACATGCCATGTGCTAGCATAAAAAATCTTGATCCAACTTTGAGGTGTATCTGCTGATGTGTTAAATCCTTAACAGAGATCATGCCTGTTTAATCATTACACTCACATTTATGTTTAAATTCATGTGTTCTGTTTTATCAAATGTTTCTATCAGGTTATACCATTACCATCTCTATATTAGGGTTTGATATAGCGGTATCCATTATTGTAAAATTATTATAATTAAACATGGCTTAAACAAACCAACATAATAAACCATGCAGTGCAAACCTCTTCATTATTATGTTTAAAACTATCTTTGTCATGTTGTTTTATGTAACTGTCTCAGAACTATCACCATCTTATCACCAGCTATATGCTTTTCCTTACAATGAAAAGGAAGCTTATATTTTAGTTAAACTTCTTTGCATCACTTTTGCATTTTGAAATATGAATACAAACAAGAAGTTGATGATTTCACTGCTTTGTTTGAACAAACAGTTTACTGTTTGTTCCTGCCCAGTGGCAGCATGTAATGTATGTCTAAATGGGTATTGATATTGTACAGACAATCCACCTAGTTTTTTTGCTGAGGTAGGATATAGTTTCCTATTAGCTACTGTTACACTGTGGATGTGTTTGTACAAATATGCAGACTTAAACAGAACAGCAAATACAGTATTGGTCAAAAGGACCAAACATACTTTACACATTCAGTCTAGATTTGTTCCACATGTGCATCAAAAATAAGGTTTGTTTAGACATCCAAAATATCCAGGCCACAGGTGTAAAATCTGATGACAAGATTCACTAAAATCACAAACTATGGTGCCAACAACAAGAACTTTTTTCTGAATTTTCCTAAATCTCCTGTTCAGATCATTTTTTCTGATCAAAGTAAGTTCACCAATTCACTTAATTCAAATCTATGCAGTAAGTTACATATTCATGTATGAAGAGAAATCTCCACCTACTCCACCTTGAAGAAACCACAAAATAATGAATTACCACTCTTGTGTTTTGAAGGGTATTTCCAAAAAATGGTTGCTGGACTGTCTCTAAACACATTAACAGCCTGTAGATTTTTACATTGAATGATCAAGGACAGCATTCTGACTGCATCATAGTATGATGTTGTTAGCAATGATAAGAGGGTCAGTTTAGATTTAAGATGGAGAGATGGTTGTTAGACATAAAAAAAAAAATAACGTCAAACAAACTTTCATAAACATTGGTGCTGCTTAAACTAGATACTAGTAGAAGCTTTCTATGTTACAGTCTTTCTATATTAAGTGCTGTATTGCCAATCTAGCCTCTGTTTAAATTACACGTATTACATGAAGATAAAAATACATAAATGAAAGAATCTTACCTCAGATTTACACTTAGCACTTCAGAGCAAAAGATGAATCTGTCAACTTTGCTGTAATTAGCAAAAAGGAATATGGCTATACTCCATAGCTTGTAGAATTACAAAGTAAATGAGCACATCAGCCAGAAAGACTGAATTTGGATGGGCAGGGTGTGTGTGTCGATAAGTGTGGGGGCTGATCCAGAACATAATGTTTTGGATTTGTTGTTTGAAGACCATTTGCATTGATGGCATGTTTCCAAGCCATCAAGACTAGGGAGCACATGCATTGAAGTCACTCCGTTTTCCATGAATATTTGTCTACCAAATCAAGCGTTCTCCTTCAGGAGGTCACACAGCAGATGACAGTGCCATGAACTGCAGCTTGGCTTTCTTTGAGTCAGTTGGTCTGAGAAGCCTTGATTGTCATGAAGTTGGTAATTTACTGGCTTTAAATTTACTGATCTGTGTAAGAACATTAATACTGTAATATTCTTAAATACAAGAGAAAATGAAGGAAAATGTTTTTCACCACTGAAAATACTACAAAGTAAAAAAAAAGCTTCAGTAACTAAGTACAATACACAACTTATAAAATATCACTAGAATCCTTTTTAAACATTTAAAGCAATAAAGCTACTTTTTGAGGAAATCAAACTACACCTTGCTTTAGAGAAACAAACTGAACCAAAGGGAAACTGAGAAAGGAAGAAAGAAAAGAAAAACTCCTCTGCTCTTATACTTCCTCATGGGTCCCTTTCTTATGTTAAAGTCTCTATTTTCAAGTAATATGATAAACATTAGTCCAATGAAAGTGTATGAAGGGCAGCTTAATGCAGATGGTGGATTTTACTTTAACATATGCACCTCATCTTTCATGTCAAGAATAATCATTAACCGTTTCTTATCTATTTTTTAAATTTCCCTTCTTTACTTTAGCAAATGAACACAGGTTGTGTATTTGCATAGGAGCAAAACATTACATAGTAATTGTTGTAGACACTGAGTTCAGTTAAAAGCAACCGATATTTTGCAAACCACATTAACCACCATTTTTTAAATGTGTATTTACTGTTATATAGTAAATATTTGTTACATCAAGAACAGAAACAAATTAGCAACTTTGAAGTTCATGTAGCAAAGTGTTTTCTAACGCTAAGAAACACAGTGTGCTGCACTGAGTTAGGTTATAATGAATATAAATATTGTATTTACTAAAAGCCAACTCTTAGCAAAAGCATGCAGATATAGATATAGACCATAATGCTCATTTTATATCAAAACACACATATCCCACCACAAATTTCAAACAACACAGTGAGTGACCAGCATTAGTGGAAGAGGGAGAGACAGGCAGATTAAAAGAGAGGACAGTTGTAGTTGTATTCAGGGCAACACTAATCTAAACTATTGTGACATTTTCCACATGCCTATAAAGACAACAACACAGAAAATAACTGCAGTATATACAACTACAGTCACTGTTTATATAAACCTGACTGTGCCAATGCTAGTTTTAACCTTTCATGATTTAACACTCAATCATGGTTAGTTTACTTTTTTTTACTAAGCAAAAGAAAGACTCCTGTCTTGTCCCACAGTGAAAAAGAGTAAAATAAAGTAATTACAAATATTAAAGTAAAAATCTGACTACAGCTGCCAATCTTAAAAAAATTGGCCATGCCAGACATTTATTGGGGAAGGCCACGCACTCCCAAACACACTGAAAGAGTTACAAGCCCCTGTGTCTGAAATGGAGTAAATCAAAGAAGCGCTGCTCTTGTTCTTCTCCAAGGCTTTACGGGACAATGACAAAGAGGAAAATGCTGATGTTAAATCTCAACTAGATTTCAGTTTACAGCTGGGCAATGGTCACTGTACGCACAGAGCTATGCGAACAGACTTGATGTGACTTGACTTAGTTCCTAACAAAAGTATTACAGTGATACATTCATTTGTGTTTGCTGTACACTGAAGAGATTTAGGTTTAAGAGCAAAAAAGATGAAAATGAAACAAATCCTTTATTTGATGGTATTTATAATATATATAATGATACTTTAAATTAGACCAGATCTTATTTTGTGGAAATCATTTTTCGAAGTAACTTAAATTTTTCTTAAAAGTAATGTTCAGCATCAGAAAGTAAAACTTCAACATATTACTTTTAATATATAATACGTTTAATAGTAGTAAGAAATATGTAATATATTAATTCCCCAAAACTGCCTAAATCACTTATGTTAGCTTTAGAATTGGGTTTTACTTGTAAACACTGGATTTATTATTAAGAACAAAAAAATGAACATGGATAGCATAGATAAATTTGCAATGTCTTGAAGCATAAAGAAACCACTGGTGTACTGAGCAATGGGCCATCCAAAGAAAACATCAGCATCTGATTACATAGAAATTGTGAGAGCTGTAAAGAAAAAACCCAGTGGGTTAGTCTGTTTTCCCCAAGCGCTTAAACATTATATACTCTAGATTTACAGATATTCAGTATTCACAAGAGAAGCAGCTGGTTTTGAGCAGACAGAAAATTCAGTAGAAAGAAATAACATCCTAATCTGAAACTGTGACTGTCAAAAGAATTACAAATCACAAAGTCTTTAAGTGGGTTACAGTTTCTTATTTTTAATTCCATAGCTCCTAACATGTACTCATACCACATTAAATGGTTAACCCACCACTAAATTTCCAGACTCATGTTTAGAGAATCAGCTGATAAATAAATTCATATCACTGTGGATATATTATAAATTATTAATGAAGTTACCGGCTATACCAAAATTATGCCTGGTCTCTGCCAGACTAACACTAGCATTGCACATGCAGAAAAAGTAGTGTTTCTTGCGATAATATGGATTTGTACACTAGTTGTAGTAGCACTAATAAGGCTACTGACTCTGTCCCACCCCTCCTCTGTACAACTGATGGTCTCAAGCACATTAATAAGGTTG
>OMLM01004579.1:10574-44167 GCA_900302695.1 Helostoma temminkii | reverse complement strand
ATTGTATTGTTACTAAATTGTCTTTAAGTCTCACAAATAAATAGTCTCCTTCCTAACTGTGTTTGTTTATGGGCTTTAGAGGCACTGGGTACAGATGATCCCTAATGACTGCAAAAAGACTGCAAAAAGTCTTATTCCTAAGTTTCTACATATTCTGTTTACAGGGTTTAACCTCAGACTCTTTACTTATCTGAATGGTGTCAATATAACTTTGTCTATCTCTTCATTCCAACTCGCTGAGCTTCTCCTCATTTTGATATTTTGAAATTCCACAGATGTCCTGCTTAGAGACAACACAGAGGAAGTGCAAATGTTCGCAGTGCAAATATTCACTTCTCAGTTTTAATCGATTAATGCAGAGAGAGCTGAAGGTAGTCCAAGAGGGGATTTGTTCAGTATTGAGGACAGAACGCCTCCTCAAGGCCTGCTGTCTTTAGACAACAAAAGCTGTGAGATATTTGTAATCCACCCCCCTCTTATTTATTTTGGGAAGGGAGCAGACACATCAGCCTTGTGGTCAACTCCACAAGGCTGCAACTACAACTTTATATAATCCTGAGGACTCTACACTTCATCTGAGTTCAGTGGAGAGGTTTCCACTCTGTAAAGATTTAATTAGTTGTCTTTCTACGGGGGACTGTTAGGCACTTCGGAAAACATGCATGCCTCAGCGACTCATACACACCGCAATTTCATCAAGGATGATTAGGATTCGGGGAAGACCCCTATTGTCCATTATTCTTTATCCTCCCTGATAGGCTTGAGTTTACTCAGATGATTTCAATTGAAATGCAAATTTGTGCACATCCTCTGCTGTATTTTGTCATCTTCTGAATAATGGCTTTCTTCCTAAAGAGTTATAATTATGCTGAAGGAGTTGTCAGCATGAGAGGAGTTTGAGATAAAAGCTTCCTATCACAGGTCACTCGTGACAATATGGCATATGAGAAACTCCTTTTAGGTGCGATGATATCTCAAAGATGGCCAGATGCAGGAAAAGATCCCATTTATCGCCAGCCATCTTATTAATCTCACCTTGTTTCTCTCTGTATTGCAGAGCAGAAATTGAGAACAACAGCTTTTATCTATGGATCAGTGTCTTTACTCTTGCCTCATAGTTATGCTTTTGAAATTATTCAGATGTACGGCTGTACTCTTTAATCGGCTTAACCCTTCCACCCTTCTTCTTTGACTACTCCACTCTAGCCCTATGACTGTGCGAAAAGGAAAAGGCATCTCCATCCAGGAGCACATGGCCATTGATGTCTGTCCAGGCCCCATCCGCCCCATTCGTCAGATCTCTGCCTACTTCCCTCGGCTCTCACCCACTTCGTCTTTCTCTGAGCCACTCTCGCCCAATCAGGTGGCAGCTCCAACTGCCCTCAGCCCTGGTGCAGGTCAAGGTGGAGGGGTCATCGGAGCTGGGGGAGGAGGAAGCAACGGGCTGTTGTCACCATTGTTACCAGGGGCGGCAGGTGGTGGGGGCTCACTGTCAGCCATGAGCAGCATGGACACCTCCATCGAGATCGACAGCTGTGACAGCGATGATAACAGTGAGTCACCTGGAAATAATGACCTGGTTTTTCTGATGGATAACAGGTGGAATGGATGCTTGAAGCAAAGAATAAAAAAATCACTGAACACGGATGCGAGTTTGGGAGAAGGGTGCTTCAAAGACGTCACAGTTAGTTAATGTTGCTACAGCTGTCACACCTGCAAAGTGTACAGCAACAAGGAGATGGCAGATAGCACTTGAAATTTATACTGCAGTATGAAAATAATGATGTGTTTGGAGATTTTTATGATTCGGGGCTATGAAAACAAAGAATAACATGTTAGGTGCATTTTTGGATAGCTGCTTCCTCAATTGCTACCCTAAATGCTAAGCTATGCTAACTAGCTGTTGGTGGTATGAGCTTTTATTTACCAGACAGACATGTGAGTGGTGTCAAAGCTATCTCTCATTAAGACCATAAATAAGCATATTATCTTCCAATGTTGAACTCCTTCATTTTTCTCGATAATAAACCAGAAATTACCAAACCAAATGGTGCACAGTATTTGTGTATTATTTTTTTTTCTTCCAGCCTCCCTTGGGACATTAGAGTTTGACCTACTGTATGAGAAAGCCACCAGCTCCTTACACTGCACAGTCCTGAGAGCAAAGGTATAGTACGTTATTAGTTTGTCTTGTATCATTTCTACATAAAACTAAATTTGTGCCAACTTGTCATTTTTTGTGTTCAAATAGTATTTTCTATCATATGTAACTGTGTAAATCTAAATAAAGAGCCTGTTTTTGCCAAGTTAAAGACTGTAGAGATGGCAAGTTGATCAGTTGATTAATTGTCCCACTACTTCAGACTAAAATATCAAATGCATAATATAGGATTATAACATTTGGTACACACAGCTATAATTCTCAGATGTATCTTATCAGTTTGGTGACAGTAGGCTCTTAAATTGACACTGACTGACACAAAGTTTACCTCTGAAAAATGCTGGAGTCACTGTACTAAACAGCAGTATGTCAGTTACAAAGGTAATGTTGCCAACAGTGAAGATCAGGTTAAGTGCATAGGGTGTGTGTGTCTTGTCTGGCTTTGGGAAAAGGGTAATTTGGTATTGTTCAATTTGGGAAACTCAGACGGACAAGTACACTCATCCACCCTCGTTTCTTTCAAGCAGTTGTTAATAGTGATTAGCTGTGCCCTCAAAGGTCAGCGCCACTACTGTATGCCAAAATAGTTTCACAGCCCAGCACCATGCCTGTGTGTTTGGCATGGCCATCTGCGCAGATCTGGCACAGCACAACATGGTTGAAGCCTGACAAAAGCTGTTTTCCTACGACGATGTGAACGTGCCTTTGGTTGTGTTTCGTATCTTTGTGTTTCTTTAGTCGTGTTTCTCAATTCAAGAAATTAATACCTGTACATCAGGAATCAAGGTGGCAGTAGTCCTACTGTACAAACAAAGATATATTTGAAAAGCATTTTTGTTTCACTGGTTTAAGCAGAGAAATGAATCACCTTAAGGTGTGCTCTGGGTAAACGTTTCCAACATTTCTACCAGTGCAGTGGAGACCATTCTGTTCTCATTATTTTAAACATATGAAGTGACTCACTGGTCAACTGCAACTGTCAAATTAAAACTCTCGGCTTCGTCTACCTCTGTGCTTTAGATTCAATTTGTTAATGAATTCCTCACCTCTCAAGCTGGTAGCTGTCTAAAATTTAATTATCAGCTTTGGCAGTTTGCGCAATGTTTTCCACTAATTATTATGAATCCCTTCTCTCTGTCTCTTTAAGGGTCTGAAGCCGATGGATTTCAATGGTTTGGCTGATCCTTACGTAAAGCTGCACCTTCTGCCAGGAGCCTGCAAGGTCTGATTTCATTATCAGAACATAGTTTTGTGCCTGGGAAAAAAACCTCCACTAAGCTCTTACACAAGACCTTTGAGTGCACACTTAGTTCATGATATAATTTGAGAGCTGCTTTATAAAAACGCAGACCAATAAAACAGTAAAACAAAATGACCTCATGTCCTGAAAGGGTTTGTTTTCCTTGTTTGCTGTTTGCACCTATGAGAACAGACTTTGAGTTCAATTATTGTTCTCCTCTCTTCTCTGCTGTGATGTACAGGCCAATAAACTGAAAACCAAGATTGTTCGTAACACGCTGAACCCTGTGTGGAACGAGACGCTCACCTACTGTGGAATCACAGAGGAAGATATGTACCGCAAAACACTCAGGTGAATGACTACTGTAGAGGCTGTCTTGCTATTTCTGTCTTCTTTGTGTCCTACCTCTGTGTTCTGTTTTCCACTCCGATAGCTGACTCCTGTTTACAAAGGATTTCTTATCATCTATCTCAATCACAGAGTGTTTTGCTCTCAGTTTATGGGCTTTTATCGTTTCTCTGTTCCCTCTCTCCTCTGCTGATCCACTCACCCTCCTCTGTCACCTCACTTTCATTCCTCCCTGTCCTCACATCCCTCCTGTCCACTAGGATCAGAAGAGATCTCCCCTCACTCATTTTAAACCATTGCTTTCTCTTTCCCTTTGTCTTTCTTTCCATCTGTCTCCCTGCTTTCTCTTTTTCCAAGTTGCAGTGACAGATTGAGGTCAGACTAAACACCACAGGGCGTTTTAATTTCATTGACCCCCTTCAGAGGTGACAAAAGCTGCGAATTGTCTGCCTGTTACTAAAACTTTGTCATGGCACACATGGGAGTGGGATTTAAGCAGGATAGACGGTTTATCTCTCGGGGGAAATTGTGGAAACTGGCCGTAACTCTAACCCATCGGCCTAAGAGACAGTGTTTATTCACCAGAGGCAATTAAAGATTAAGAGACAGGAAGTTTAACCTAGTGCAGCGTGTAAACATGTTGTTGTACCAGGTCATTCTGTTATCAGGGATTCGGCGTGGCCTTATAAAATCTTGATGATGTAATACATACCATTAAAATGCTGTACTGCTGAATTTTAAGTGCGTCTTCTCCAAAAAAGACATATTTCATATTTATTTCCCTATTCTGGTGTATCATAGTGACACTGTTATATAACTTAATATAATTTCACCAATAAATCTCACAGGAAAACACAATAGAATTTTAGAACAAGAAAATGTGCATTACAGTATTAATGTATGCCATTTTCTATGTAAACATTTTATATATATATATACTGAATCCTTGAATCACATTCATCGTCTAATACATAAAATTTTCATTTAGAAGTGATTCAATCCCATTTTTTTTCTTTATCTCATAAATTTGAAGTAGTAAGACCAAATTATAAGATTTAGGCATTTGCAGGATCCATTACTAGTATCAGTCACTGTGAGGCTTCATGTACCTGTCTGCTATAGAAGAAAAGCCTTTAAATGGGAGCTTGAGTAGCTTTTAATATCTCTAGAGATTTTATTCACTTCTGGCATTGACATTTTAGTAGGTGAAAGCATGTGTGGATTACATATATCACCGTATTTTACTGACATTATTAAATTTTTTGATGCAGTGGGAGCTGTCACAGTGACAGTAAAATGTGTATATTACTTCAAACTGTGTGATTCCACCTTCACATCCATCTCCCATTACAACAACTTGGTGCTTCTTCCTTCACACTTGATTCATTGACCTGTCTCACTGTCATTTTCACTCCATTTTCAAGACCTTTTGATCACAGATGTCTTCTAGTCGTATTGCACCATCTTTCAATTCTAAGCACGCGACATTATTCTAATGTTGTCTCATCATTTTTTAACCTCTTACCACAGTCTTTTCTGTATTTTTCTTTCTTCCATGTTCACTGTGTCATGTTTTTGCTCCTATTCAATTGTGTGGGGCTCAGGACTGTTTTTGGTTAATAAGGTGCTAAACTAGAAATTACCTCTGGGATTGTGAGCACATACCTTCTGTGCCCAAGTCCCCAAGCAACTGGCCCTTTACACCTACCACATTTCTGCAGTACCATGTTTCATTACCAGAAATTGAAGGCAGTAGGTGACCACAATGTTGTGTTCCTTTAGTCATGAATTTAGTTGGAGGTTAAATAAAATGACGGACCACAAGGCTGCGCACTCATATCTGCTCTTGTCCTCTGACAAATAGCATTTTTAATGTTCTACTTCATTTACATTCACATAAAGTACAGAAAAAAAATCATCTTAAATTTCACTCGGTCTATAGTATGCCGATGTTTCACTTCTACTTATAGTCATGCATACATTTGTATGCATAAATGACACACACATACATTGAAATTAATTGTTGCATTTTATCTCTTTCCTCTCACTCATGTCACTTCATCCCTCGCTCCGCCGCATTTGATTTCACATATATAGCCTCCATCCATCTCCTTCATTCCTCTCTGCTGCTTCCACCCACTTATGCATTTCGGATGACATTATGCCAGATGTAAAAGTTTGCCAAGCCCATAAATATGGAATGGCTTAACCCTGCACATGCACTTTCACATTGTTTGAGTTCCCAAGGCAATTACTTGCACAATGTGTGTATACAGATGCTGTATTTATACGTAGGTGATCTTTCTGACTGTTTGCTGCTTAATTCAGGTCAGGTTTCTGTCAGCAGTTTGCTTTCCTCATTATACAGTTGCCACAACTAGAAATAACTAAATGAGTCATAATATTTAATGTTGTTTGACTCCCTCACACAGACAAAAGTACACCTCATCTGTCTACTTAAAATTTAAAAACTCTTATTTTTATTCAGGTTTCCCTCTCTCACCATCTTTGTCTCTCATTTTCACCACTCCCCCTCCCTCCTCTGTCTCACTTCCAGGGTGTCCGTGTGTGATGAAGACAAGCTGACACATAATGAGTTCATTGGGGAGTCGCGGGTGGCCCTGCGCCGCGTGAAGCCTGACCAAACCAAACACTTTAACATCTGTCTGGAGCATCCACCTCCTGTGAGGAGAAGTGGGGGGCGGCGGGGTAGAAAGACTAAAAGGAAGGAAAGAGAAAAACTGAACTTAAAATAAAGAGCTAAATTACTGAAGGGTGAAGTAATCTTCAATATATTAAGGCTTCCTGTGTGACTCATAACCTAATTTTTTAAGTGGAAAAAAGCTAAGGGCAAAAAGACAGATGGAGGGCAGGAATTTGTTTATGTGTCAACAGTGAAGTGTCAGTAATCATAAACATACTCTAGTGATAAGCACACATCTGAGTCTTGTAATATTTAAAACACCAACATGTCTATGTGATCTTAAGATGAAGAAATGTGTCTGCTGGAGACAAATGTCTCACCTAAGATCCCACTTTGTTAGAAATTTAAGGCTGATGTTTGAGAGCAGGCTTTTTTTTTTCTGCAAAAACACAATCATACTTTTAAAGCAGGGACGTCACGTGTGTTTTTTACATAACTCTCTTATTATTATAACTGACAGTTGGACAAAAGGTAATAGTATATTTAAAACAATGAACTTCAACTAGAATTAACTGAAAGTGAATAAATCATTCACTAATGCTTTATAAATCTGTTCATACAAATAAAACAAATTTGTTTTAATTCTTATAATGAATTATTAATTATTACTTATTATAATTAATAATACAAGTTTATGAATCTCTTTATAAAAGGTGCCTTGTTGGTAGTGGTCCTCTTGAATTCAGCTAAACCACAGTCTTATATTCATAAAAATGCAGTGTATGTAGATATATACATTATATGTATCTTCATATACAGAAAAAAATGTTGGCACCCTATATATGATCTAAACTCATGGACATAAGTTTGCTGTGAATGTAGTGTAGTGAATTATGTAATAAGTCAATTTGTGTTAGTAATATTCACTGATTGACATAATTGAAAATATTTTTGCCTGCTTAGCAGAACAAATATGAAGTAAACAGAGGAAAGAACATCATATTACCTCTTATGGCCCACAAATAGCTTATTGTGCAGACTAAATGTCAGCCTGGGTCACACGTGGGAAAAGGGTACACAGAGAGGGATTGAGAGAATAAAAGGTGAAGAGAAAGAGCGAGAGAAGAGGGGGGCCGGTGGAGTGTCGATAAACAGGGAGAGCAAGAAACAAATGGATTAAAAATAAAAGTGGTGGAGACCAGGGGGCATCTGTGGTGTAAAATGGCAGGGTGGTGCTGTGTTTTTGTTCTTTATGAGCTGGAAAGGGCTATAGGTATTAGATTGGCCCTCTGAGGCCAGTGGCCACTCTGCGATCAAACACTAAAGCCCCACTCTCATCCTGCGAGTCAGACGCCTGTAATTTTCAAAGTGGCTTCACCCTCGAGACAATACAACTGGTCCTTTCTCTTTATCTCTTGCCTCTGTAACTTGCTTGTGCAGCTTTTCTGTCATTCATATCACTCCTTATTCATCTAATTTTGCTCTGTCCACCTCCAGCTGCCTTCACCAACTGCAATGAGCACAGCCCTGAGAGGAATCTCTTGCTACCTGAGAGAGGTGAACAGTTTCTGTTTCTGTTTTCTGGTCTGATGTTTCTGTCTGTGTCTGTCCTCTTATTGTATCCTGTCTTAAAGGACCACATCCAATTCTGGACAAGGAAATGGTTTAATTTAAATTCTGTGTCCTGTATATTCTGAAAACAACAACTTTATCTTCATCATTCTTTGTTTAATAAACACCTGGCCAACAGGTGTTTAGTCTACTGTTTATGACTATCTAATACTGTAGATTGATGGATTAATTAGTCAATGAATCCACATTGAGCATTTTCACTATGTTTTACTGTGTTTCTTTACTACAACAAACAGTTAAACAGTAAGAATCAAACAAAACATAATTTGTTCAGTGTTATGTTATATAAGACTAATTAAATTTACACTATTTTGTGTTGAGTGTTGTGATATTGTGCAGGATTTTTGCCCTCCTGGGTTTAGAAATGTGGCATTAAAATAATTTCTAATTAATAACACTAATGCTAATTATTTGTAAATTGTTGTTTTCTATGGTTCCATAAATAGTTTCCATTCATTTCAGCAAGACATGAAATCAATTAGTTGACTCACTTAAGTCATCAATTAAGCCAGCATTAATTTGCTGTTGTGAGGTAATTTAGTGCAAACTGGATAATTGAGTTTGATCTTTGTATCATGTTAATTAATGAAAACTAATGCGCATTAGTAGCTTTTTGCTATTGCGAATGGGTGAGGTGGTGCACATTAGCTAAACCGTATAGCTATATATATGTATAGCTACTGCTTTAGTTGTCTAATTGCAAACCCCCAATAGATATTTCTGAATATAATTAGATCGTAAAAAACCTTATTTTCTCAAAACAAGAGAAAAATATTTTAGTGCAGAAATGACATACTGAATGCTCTAAAATGAGAGTCTGTATCCAAACAAACTGATACAAGTTTAACCAGATAAATTAAGTGTTTTAGAAAATAAAACAAACAATAAAACATTAAAGACTTTTAGACTTGATTAGATGATTTCATGCTCTGAACAATGTATTATATTTTTAAAGCACATAGTAAAAAAAAGGAAGATACAAGTTAAACAAATATATCTCGTGGAAGCAAAAACATTTTAGACACATGATTTTAGACCCAGTTCTCTTATTACATAGTGAGTACATTAACAAAGATACCATACCAAAGGGCCTGTCCAGTCCTTAAATTTGATTAAGACAGTCATAGTAAAACAGCTGCCTCTGTGTTTCTCATCGTGTTCACGGTTGCTTTATGTGTCAGGTCTGTTCTCCCGTCTTACAAACCCACTCACAAATTTACATCTTCCCTATTCATTTGTCTGCATGTGCGTGAGTGTCTGTGTTGCAGTGTGTGGCTGGCTCCACACTGATGTCTGTTTATTTCCACCTCCCTAATGAGTTGCTCTCTATCGATCTGTGAAGGTCTGAGCTGTTTTATTACCAGATACCTGGTACAAATTATCCTCACTAATGATAAGTATTGAAGTCTCCTACTCATTGACAACAGATGGCAAATTAGCTGTTGGCAGAAATGATGATTCCCAAATAAAAAAAAGGAAGGAGACGGGAAGGATAGGAAAGAGAGTATTAGGAGAAAGAAGGGGACAAGCTGTTGAGGCAATTAGAAACAGCGAAGGAGGAGCACTGAGGAGTGTGGGGCATGTGGCATATTGATTATCCTGGCTGTGTCCATCTCATGCCTGAAGATAAGACTTAATGAGAGATGGAGAGATATAAAAGAAAGAAGACACATTTATTGAAAAATACAGTTGTGGAGTGATGGCCCTTCTACATTAAAATTACATTAAAGGCAATGAAGAAAAGAACCGCTGTCATTTTCAGTGGTGAAGATATCTATGTTCAAAATCATCATGCACCTGCAGTGATGAAACTCCTGAAATAGCTAACGTGCATTTCTCCTATAAATAACATACATGTACTGCTGCTGTTGGCCATGAGGGTGAGTCACATTTCTGTGAGAACATCGCCTTCCTCTTCTCCACTCTCAGTTGCTGCTTCCTTTCATCTGTCACTTTGAATCTGTCTGTTGTTCTACTTGTTGTCAAATGGTTTGGTAGCAGTTTGATGTTGCCCGTAGAAAATACTCAAGCCTGGAGTGACAAAGTGCATTAATATGACTTAAAGGCTGATTCTTTAGTTTGTCCAAGACAGGTCTTTGCCATTGGACCAACAGGACTCCTGTTCTGTTCTCGGTGACACAGATTGTAGGGTTTGTCTCAGAGCTGTGGCAAATGACCTCAAATGTTAGAGAAAGAAAAGAGATGATACACAGCAAGCAAAACTAAGTAAATGTTAAAGGACAACCATGTTTGAAAGAGGGACTGACGCATTTTTCTGTGTAGAAATAAAAAGCTCAGCTCATTAAAATAAAGTTGATTCCATACACTAAGGGTTTGTTCATGTTTTAGTTTAGGGCTCACATGCATGACTTGAGAAACATGCAGGTTCAGTTCGAGCCGTTTACCTTTTATTTGACTGTCAGTCACTCTGGTGTTAAATGTGGAAGGATACAAAAACAGCTAAATGTTGAAAAAAGGCGGACAAACATCAGGAAGAGAAGCACTAAAGATGCAGGCAAAGGCAAGGTCTAAACATTAGGCAGGAATAAAACACACACCGTAATGCTGGAAAGCTACATACAATAAACAATATGTCTAAACATGCTGGTACAGAATATGCTCTATACTGAGTGATAAATAGTGAAGAGGGGCAAGTGGAGAAGAGAGGGGAACCATCAGGGGACTGGAGTGACCAGAGGGAGAATTAGTGCAATGGAAACACACAGAGAAATAGTAAGTAAGAGAATAACCATGGCAGAGGATTTGCAGGGACAATATTATTTTTGTCTTGCATGACAGGTAGCATGTGGTGATTTATGTTTCCAATATATAACTGCTTATAAGACTGATTTCTGCATAACAAACAGCAATCAATCGTTGATTTAAAAGCTCTTCTTTACAACAGTAAATGCTTGTTTACAATTTTGCTCAGACAAAGAGTCCAGATGTTTGAGGTTTTAGGTTTTGGGTCATTTAGTTGCAACTTCAATCACTTTGCTTTTATTTTGAAAGAATGCATGGTGAGAGGAAGAACAGGGTGTAAACAGTGTTAGTCTGGTAAACTAATGATCTCAAACTTAACAACAGTGAGCATCATCTGGATTTGAGCCTGTACAGAAGTCTGCTAGTGTTACACTGTACTTTAATCCTGTCGCTTGGGGCAATAATAGGTGTCACTGTAAGTCACATAGACTTGCTTTTATATAAACTGTGCTGCTGCTGAAAAATCTTCACTGTGTCTTATCTTGCACTGCAGCTTTCCAACTAATATATATCAAGTGATTTCTGGCCTGATTAAACACAGCACTGACATAAAATCGCCCCATTAAGTTAATATGGCAAGCATGTCAGCAAATAGCTGCAGGTTCTTTACACATCGAATAGACATGGAGTAACATTAGTATTTAATTGAAGTCATGTTTGAATCCACATTTCTTCTCTTCTTTTAGCTTAGTTTAGCCCTGTAATAACTCCTGAGGGGTAAATAGGCAGCTCATTAGCTGCTAAATGCTCCATTCTGTTTACGATCTGGTTGCTAACTTTATCTGTGGGGGTTTACTACTTTTACATTATGAGTAGTCATTTAATCAATGGCTCATCATAATAATATCTAATTATCGATAATAGTGGCTTTAAAAAACATCATGAATATTGTTGTGTGCTCAGATCAAAGCCCAGGACGCTCATAATCCATTTTCATGTATTTCTGAACTATAAGTCATTAATTTACCAACTAAAAATCCAGCTCACGTCTTCCTTGTTTTTTTTTTCTCCTGTGTCTCCTCTCTCTTTCAGTGGGAGACAGAGCAGCAGAGGAGTCTAGAGGAGAGAGGTCGCTTGCTGCTCTGCCTGCAGTACCTCCCCCCGGCCAGTGATGGAGATGTGAAGGGCGAGGCCAAGGAGAGGGCTCGTGGTGGATTGTGTGTGGGTGTCAAACGCTGCGCCCACCTGGCAGCAATGGATGTGAACGGTTACTCAGACCCTTATGTTAAAACGTAAGGATTATTTCAAACCGCTTACTGTCATGTTTGTACCGGAGCGAAAAACAAATGTCACCAGCAGTACGAGCGCACAGATAGACACATTTAAAATGATGAATGCACAATGCACAGCTTAAACTGATGCTCTGACATTTCATGACCCTCATTTCAGAGTAATTTCCACGTGACCTGTCTGGCCTTGGTCTCACTCTCCACCTTAATGTATGTTTGGTCATAACTGGGCCATGAATCACCTTTTGTCATGACTGGTGTATGACTTGCCCTCGTATAAGGTAATGACAGATGAGGTCAGTCTTCCCACAGGTTGAAGCAATTGTGACCTACGTCATTCATTCCTCAACATAATGACAGTGTGTGTGTTGACAAACTTCAAAATGGGCTGACAGGCAGTGATATGATCAAATGCTATAGGTGTACTGTACTGTAGAGGCAACACAGACTAATAAACTGGGTGATGAAGGAAAAGCAATACTGTGCGTAAGCTTAATGTGTCTGTGTTTGCAGAGGGGGCAGGTTGGACGATAAACCCAGACAAAAGGGGATAAATGGATTTTAATCCTTCAGTGTTTTCTGGCTTTTAGGGTTTTACATAGAGTAAAACACTAAACAGTGTCCCATCATACTCATTGATGCACACACTTAAAGAAAGGCATGCCACTATGCTCGCCTTGCCTCAGTACGTAGACAATCTTCCTTCGCCTTTCCCGTCATGCCTCAAACTCAAGTCTTCTCCCACTTTTACGTCCTCCACAACCTACGCATGCATCCTTCACACATCCAGAATAATGCATCACGCACCTTGTTTCATTTCAGATGCGTGCTTGTATCTTTGCCCTTTGGCGGGAGCTTTTTCCCAGATGCTTTGTTGTGTCTGAGAGAGTGTGGGAACATAAGCTCTCCGAGCTGTGGGTGGTGGGTGGAAAGCAAATGTGAATAGAGATTTTGCCGTGCTCCTTCCAGCTGGCTTAAAATAACCCAAGAATTTAATGACAGCTCATGAAGAGGGGATGCTGAGCTTTTTCAAACTGTGCTGTGTTGGTGAAGGAATTACTGATTAGTCCTCACTCTCACATGGGGTTAGTTTCACAAATAATACATTAAGGGAATGATTTGACACTTTGGGAAATTTGCTTTCCTGCTGAAAGTTAGATGAGAGGGTTATCAAAGAGTCTCTCTGTTTAATATGAAGCTAAACTCAGCAGCTTAGTTTAGCACAAAGAGCAAAAATATGGGAATTGTGCACTGACCTACCTAACTAAAATAAAATGATAACTTTGTTGGTTATATTTTGTGTAATCTTTGCAAAAAATGCATGATAAAAAACATATATTGTTTCAAAACATGGTATAGCCAAGAAATAACCTGCAGTATAACAGTCCGCAATGCAATGCATTGAATTAAATTAGTAATTTTATTATATATTAACATTTGTTTCAGATTAAACATGAAACAATATGTTAATTAGTACCTATATACGTTTTAGTAGTGCATATTGTTTTTCAATATAGTAAGGCTAAAAGCAAAGCATCTGTTGGCTGTAGCTTCATGTTTGGTGTGGACATTGCATTTTGAGCTTATTTAATAAAGCCCAACTGTAAAAACTACTAGTAAAGATTTTTAAATGAGTTATGTGCCAGACAAATGTAGCAGTAAGCGTTAGAGGTGATTGCAGGCTGGCTTACCTGCACAGAACCAGGATGGAGGTTTCCTTTGGTTTTCAGTACTAAGATAAGATAACTCACTGCTGGCTGAAGCTTAATGCTATCACACTTTTCCATTCCAGAAGAATGGCATGACAGAATAAAATCACAAGAGCCGTCCATCACTAACTGTAACTCCTTAGTCAACACAATGATTTACCACATGTGAACTTACTATGACCTTTATGTAGTCATCACTGGCATCTGTTGTCACTTATAGCTGGTTTCAGCAGTACTGAGAGTAAACAGGAATAATGGAGGATGTTGGAGGATGTGTGATAATGGCGAGCATAGTAAGCTTTGGCTTAGCTATATATATATACTCACTGGCCACTTTTTTAGGTACACCTGTAAAATCAAATACAATTCAATACAGCAGTTTTACTTTTTAAGTTAGAATTTCTTAGTTTTTAAGTTAGAACAGTCTGAAAGGTGATAATTCTACTGTTTGTTTATTGCTGAAGTCATAGTGGGTGGTGCAGTCATAATACATTATGACTGCAGATCATAATGTTTTGGCCAAGCTACTTAAAATGTATGAAGGAGCCAAAACATTAGAAACGCTTCTTATTCATTGTTGTATTGGATTACATTGGAGATTTTAGAGGGGGCCCTAATAAAGTGGCCAGTGAGTATATATATATGTAAATATTTATATACATACATACATATGTAAATATGTATGTTTTTGTGTGCTTGTTTGTTCAGCTTGATAATGACCACACTGAAATGCGATGGTATCACATTTCTCTCTCTCAGGTACCTCAAGCCAGATGTTCACAAGAAATCCAAGCACAAAACAGCAGTCATAAAAAAGACTCTCAACCCTGAATTTAATGAGGTAGACATCTATGTTTGTGTATGTGCATGTGTGTACCTGTGAGAGCAAAAAACACATTTGCAATGGTTGAATATGAGACGTAAGTTTATGCAATTCTCACTATGCTGTATACAAAGTTTGTGCAAGCTATTTGTTAGACAGCCAATTAGTTTATTATCCGCTGCCTCATTAGTGAGTATTTTAGAGGCGCACAGAAGAAGAAGACCATGTGTGTTAGTGTCTGACCTTTGCTCTTATTCACTTCTCCCTTTTCCCTTGTTATTTTCTCCCAGGAGTTCTTCTATGAAATCTCCTTCTCAGAGTTAGCTACCAAAACGCTGGAGGTCACAGTGTGGGACTATGACTTGGGAAAGTCCAATGACTTTATAGGTGAGTCCACACCAGTATGCTGGCTGGTAATACATTCCTGCTGGTGACTTCTGGATCATTCATTAGCTGGCTAATAATGGTGCATCCAGTGGCAGATGCTGCAGATATTTTAGGATGTTCTCTATTATGTGCTATCATCTGAAAGCGGCGCTGTATGTAATTTGCAGGGTTTAGTTGCCGAAAGGGCGCCAGTGACATTTCAGCTGAAAATGAGCTTCTAAACCACACTTACTCCTACTCATAGATCGGGACTGAGTACTCCCATTCCTCTATTTGAATATAAGTATAATTCTTCTTTTTGGGACCTTTCAAAGTCATGATGTTCCTTTCAAGTGCTTAAAGGTTATGTCTGTCTCTGCCTTTCTGTTCTCTATATATTTTTTAGGTTCAGAAAATCCTTTGAAGAGATCAAAACCAGCAGCATTTTAGTCTCACAGAACTTTCAGACTTCCCATTTCTGTCCAAGGCACTTAGCAATGAGTTCAGACATAACGCTTTAAAAACAGGTCAAATGTGTAGTGTCAGTTTTCAAGTGGAATTTTTAGCAAATATTACTCAGACTGCGCAGACTATACATATTGGTTTGGATTAATTCATTGATGGACAGTCTAGCAGTGACAACATGAAGAGCAACATGACTTAACCTTGTTTATTTTAACATTTTGCCGTTCAACTAGTGCTTGAACTCTGTCAACTCCAGGAAGTAATAGGTAATGATATTCTAATTCAGCCACTTTTACTGTTACATTTACGTAAAGAACCCAATTAATCACTCAAGTAAAAAGTGTTCCGATAGAAATATGTTGAATATTTCTATCTGAACACTTTTTAAATTATTCTGTCAGTAGACAGTGTAA
The DNA here is from genome assembly GCA_900302695.1 of Helostoma temminkii. Lineage (NCBI taxonomy): Eukaryota > Metazoa > Chordata > Actinopteri > Anabantiformes > Helostomatidae > Helostoma > Helostoma temminkii. The sequence continues at coordinate 28,374 of OMLM01004579.1, read as the reverse complement.
TTTCACTGAAAATCCTGTGTTGCACAAATTGTTATATTTTATTTAACTTAGAATGTTTTAATGAGGTATTTTTGTTTAGCTCTAAAAACAAAAATCCAATAAACAAAAATACTGTATAATTTGCTGCTCTTTGGTTCTCAGCCCACAGTTTGTGTCTGGTTCTCTGTAATTACACATTCAGGTGAAAAACACAACAAAAAAGCATCTACTGCTGCTGAAACTGTGCAGTGAAAACAACCACCCAGTTAGATTTTTTATACAGCTGATTAGGCTTAGTCTTCTTTATATACATGATTTTTTTAGCTTTCAACCCTTTTAAACCAGCACTTTCTTGTCAAAATTGTGAAAAATTGGTTTTCATTTCTTTCCTCTGCACTGGTTAGGGGGGGTGTCTTTAGGGTGTCATTCACAGGGAGAGACTCTGCAGCACTGGATAGATTGTCTGAAGAATAAGGGCAAGAAGGTGGAGCGCTGGCACACACTGACCAACGAGCTGCCTGGATCCACCCTGCAGGAATGAACTGAGCCTCTTCTACTGTGTTGACACTAGAGGGTCTGCCTGAAAACTTGTGATGGGAGACGTTTCATCGCGTGCTCTGGGGATTTTCTGCATGGCTGTGATGGATTCATATCCTACTTACTTTGTGTCATAATTGAGTTCATAATTCATAGCAGCATACCCAAAGGGGTCACATTCAAAGATCAAAACTCTAATGTCAGATCTGAGTAGACCTGATGCAAATGTGGGAGTTGTTCCCACTTCCAAGTTAAGACTGAGAGAATTCTCATAATCATATTCATGGGAATTCATGTCTCTCTGGAGGGTTTTATGTCGCTCTGGTCAGATCCAATCAACAAAAGATTCTGAGAAAGTATTAAGAGGAAGAAACATATTTTTGACTCTCGTGTGAGGTTTGCTTTTTCTTATTAAATCTGAGCTGTTTCATTAACTGCTGACATTAAAACTCCTCCATCATGACTGTCTCACTTCGTGCATACCTCTCCCTTGCAATAATGTTTTGCCTAATGCTTCCGAAGATTTCCAAGTGGTCTTAATATCGTCAGATGTTTTGTATTGATCTGCCACTGAACTGCCTGCAGACATGACAAGCTAATAAGATAAATGGTTCTTCCATGTTGATGATTTGTGTCAGTTATTTGCATGTTTGGTGTTGATGCTGCCGGGCTCTGCTGCAGGATGAAATCTTTATCATTGTGCTGTTCCCTATTCCCCTGAGGCCTGTACTCTGATTAACTAATGAGAATTTTAAATTAATTTCGGGTAACCTTTTTATGTTGTTCAGAGGTGTTTGATGTGTCAGCTCAAATATTACTGTATCAGTTTCTTGTTGATGACAAATTGGTGTTGACCTAATTTTGCCTAACGCTCTACAGAAGCAGACAGTGGTGTAACAGAAACGTTTGAGGGCAGGGTGTTTTGTGGAGAGCTGTGGTCATGGTCATGCTTAGACACACAGTGAACAAAATCATCAGCCTTTGTGTAATATCTGAATTGCAAATATGAATGATGTATAGAGTACAGTGTTGTCTGATAACTCTCCATGGACTGCATTAAGCAAGCTGCAGGTTTTATCTGTATCTCATGTGGTTAAAGACTCAAAATGCTATTGTTGTTCATATGTAAATATTTATGGTGTTTCACTTGCTTTGGGTGTTTGTCTTTTGGAACATGAAGTGTGCATGATTGTTTCTTTTTTCATAAAACATTCATATTGATTTGCTGTGTGCATTCCTGAATTTCTATTATATTTGCTCCACTGCTCTAAGGTGGCCTCTTTGAATCCCCAATGTTTACGTCAAAGTCAACACAATAAAGCCAACACTACCACCTAGTTGCCAGAGTCTGCAAATGCAGACATGACAGTTACACGACCGGAAATCAACAAAATCCTCAGACTTATGTGAGAAACGCTAAATCAGGATTCTGTGATCAGCTCGCTGGTCATATCAAAGTAATGTACTGAAGTCAGCAATGTGAAACAAATTATCTTATATATCATAGTTATCTTTTACTTATAATTGTGAAATTTAATTAGTACTGTATATCTATCATTAAAATTAAAATAAATAGTAACACTAAAAAGTGAAGTTATAATTTATTTTTATTTTGAAAAACTGCTTTCTGAATTGATGTGGTTTGAGTTTCCCTTTTTCCTTCTTTCATATTTTCACTGCTGATATTTAAGTGGTGCAATTACCAAATGTCTTGAGATTAATTTTTGAGACCAGATATGAATTAAAATTTTCCAAAATCCAAAAATAAAAATACATAAAAATATATTCAATTAATGACTGTCAGCCAAATTCATGTCTAAAATTAAAGTCAAGCCAGGATTCCCATTAACACACAACCAACAACCATCCCTTCCAGAAAAGAAGTATATTAGTATACTGAGTATACTAACACTAGTATACTTTGCTACTATTAGTATACTTCTTTTAAACTGAAAATGAGCAAGTATACTGGAAATGCATAGAAGTATAGTTACCATACTTGAAGTATACTTAATAAAATAAACATTAAGTATACTACTATTTAGTAAGGAATATCAGGACCAAGTATAATTCTTCCTCTGTTATTTTAGGTAGATTAGACACTTTACACAGATTTAACCTGAAAATTTCAAAGAAGGGAATTCATTTCAATAATTAAGAATACTTATTTAAGTGGCAAAATATCTCAAGAATTTGAAGTTGCTAAGATCACTATTATTATGGTTAATTTGTTTCCATATTTGTTTATTGTTCATTACCAACTGGGAAGGCTGATCTGTTTGACAGGGAGGTCACGAGTCACAAGTCAGAGGTCAACAATAATGTGGGTACATCAGGATGTTTTTGATTAACATGGTTCCACAGTGTACATGAACAGAGCATCAGGCCTTTAAGGGTAACCACAAGATGACAAAGTGACTGAGTCAGAGGCAGAGTCATGGACGTCAGGACAGAGACTGGACAGATATTTTAAATAGGAAAGAGGTATCAAAAATCTTTTCGCAGCTGTACAGTTTCTGATTAGTTTGCATTTTCCCATGTATCCCACTTACTGAGTGAGAGGAAGCTCTTTGCGAAATCAGAGAAGGCTGCTACTGTTTCATCTTAGTCACTGTTTGTTCCTCACTGTGATCAAACATCAACTACACTCCTGATGTCTCTGTGGGTCTCTGTGTTGGTAACACTTATGAAGATTAACTTAAAACACACACACACAAATTATGCCATAATGTTTTCTGGAAGTGTCTCTACAGTTTCACCAACAAAGACAAAGGCAAAACAAGTTGCACTGGGTTTATAAGAAGTTAGAGTAATCCCTTGACCATTAACATTTTAACTTAACTCTACACACAAGTAGAAGAGGTAAATTTGAGTTTACATTCACTCTCCTGTTTTGATTCAAAACAATAAAGCAGTCAAGGCGCAGATGTGATTAAAAATTTATCTTTTTTGAGTCGGCTTTGCATCTAAAATAATACACCAGAAAAAGAAATTAGTCCAAACAGTGATACATGATCACTAGTGTAGACACAGTAACATATAGGAGAAGAACTAAGAGTATGTTATGATGTGGACTGACTTTAACATAATCATTATAATAATAATTATCATCATCATCACAAGAAATCCACCATGCAATGAAACCCAAACCCTGTCCTAGCTGCAGGGACCAGGAGCAGAAATAATAATAAGATCCACTCTTGTGCTGACTTAACAAACAATCATTCAAGAAAAAGATGCTGTGATGCTATTGAAAATAAAACAGACTAAGCAGGACGCCACAGTATAATCTGTCTTGTAGACAAAAGACCCTTGGTAGAAATATTACAGTGTTATTCAGTGAGAAGGGACAGGCTCTGAATCCACTCTGTGATGATGAGTAGTTTCCATTAGAGTCATTAATGAGCACATTAGTGCCACCTAGCCAGGGCTGTGATGAAAAGTTGCATGCAGAAGCAAGCAGAGGATGCTGGAGGGTCGCAGAAGTGCTGTACAGTGATAATACGACTAAAAGTAGCCTGAAGCTCAAATCACACTTAAATTAAACTACCACTTAACTATAACCAAAGTCCATTTGCTTGAATTCTTATTTTATTACATTCATTGATGTGAAACTGGGTGGACAAAAAACAAAAGTCCAATTTTTATTCTATCCTTCCTTCATGTGGAAATACTGTCATTTAAAAACTTGACATTTAAAACATGCTGTATGATGCAGAGGTGGTGAGTAACTAAGTACATTTACGTGAATACTGTAGTTAAATACAATTTTGAGGTACTTGAACTTTATTGGAGTATCTCTATATAATGTTACTTTTACTTTTACTCCACTACATTTATTTTATGGCATTACTTACTAGCTACTTATTGCAGGTGTATATTCATATCACTAAACCAGATGATTAAAACCATCTCCTCTCATACCGAAAGCTGTTTTTGTTCCTCGCCCAACACATTTTCACAAGTTAGGCTGGACCTCCACATTCATGTCAACAAACGCATCTAATTCAACATTGTTTCAAATACGCTTTTTTCTTAGTGGAGTACTTTTACTTTTGTTTAAATTTAGACTTTGTACTTAGTACTTTTACTTTATTTAGAAAAATGCTCCACTACGAGTAGAAGTACTAGACAAATACTTGCTTTTACTTGAGTGTGTGTCCTTTATACACATCTTTAATTTTTAACCTCTCTTCTTCAGATACATATATATATATACTGTAAGAGACTAAACTAGGTCAGTAACACCTCAGCAGCTGACCTAATTTTCATGGACCTCTGGTTGTATAACTTACTCAGCATCTGTGCAGCCTATATATACATACCTGAAGAAAGTCATTTAGAGGTTGTGCTGCCTTCTCATGAATGTTTAATATGCACCAGTGTTTCTGCAGTTGTGTTGAGGACAAATACCTCCAGATAGTCTTGATTGAACAGGGTCTTTAGAGCACAATATACGTGATGAAACTAAATAATTACTGTTGTTTGGAAGGTAGCACTCTGGTAGCAAATGTTGATTATATTGAAGGAGATTTTATTTGCAGCTGAATTCAATCCAGCAGTTTCAGTTTCAGGGTCCTGGTGTTGTGAATGCTGGCTCACTGTCATGACTTAGTGGACACTAATGTTATAGTACTCTATTATGGTATGTAGAAATGTCTGCTGTGGAAAATGCCTGTCAACAGCTCAGTGCCCAGTTTTTTGTAACAGACAAGTTGATTTTAGATTACAGTAAAAGATGCAACAGATTATATTAATGTCCTCTTTCCATTTATTATAAGTTATAAGTTATACCTGTGCTTTTCCTGCTGTGGTGCCTCAAAATATCTGCCAGGAAATGGTTTCTGATGACAAACTTCAAAATGTGTGTCAGCACAAAGTCAATGTCACTGAAAAGAGCTCATAAAAAGTAGAAGTGACTCTGATATAGTCAGAGAAATGCAGTATAATACAGAGTCCCTGTGAAAATGGCCAAATAATACAGACTAATTATAGTGTATCATCATGTTTGAAGTAATATATATTTTTGCCTTATACCTTACTTATTTTTAGAACGTAAGATACAGGATCTCTTTACAAAGCGAAAATTCACAACAGTCAATCTAAGCATTCATTCGCGGTCATCATCCTTGTTGAGCCTGCACTAACAGAACAGCACTGCCACAGGTCACTCTATCTCATTATGCTGCTGTTTGCAGTGCAGACTGACAGGATGATCATGATGCTTCCAAACTCTGCCAAGCTGACTCAGGCTCAGTGTTTATGTGACCCAGCTGGATAATCCCTGACCCACTTATTGCATCTGGATGTGACTCTGTCTGGTATACTGATCCCCTTCTGAGCCGCACTGTTCTATATACATACAGTTAAATTAGCTGAGTACAAAGAATATCTTTATAAGCTTTAGCTGTCAAAATGTTAACATGTGTGAGGGAGAATTTGTTGTTGTCAGATGTCATGAGTGTCGTTGTATTTCTGCTAATGTGGTTGTTTTTTTTCACTGTGAGCTGCTATAAACAAGTTGTCGTTTTTTGTTTCTTTTATCACTGCCATTTAACATATAATTTGAATTGGGAACAAATCCCTTCAAACTAATGTTATTCCCATCATACGCTGATAATTAGCAAACATTAACATGCCAACACACCAAATTAAGCTGGTGACCATAACAAATATTTTCTTCTAAAGATCACTTCACACAATCATAATGAGCATGTTAGCATGCTAACATCAGCATGTAGCTCAAAGCTCCACTATTAACCAGCAGATTGCAAAGCTGTAGAATCTTTGTCCTGGAGAATTACATTCACTATTAATCAATTATCAGAGTAGTTGCTGATTCATTGCCTGTGTTAACTAATCAATTACCTACTGCTCTGGTCAGTGTTCATCACTGTGGATGCTACCATTAAGCCTATATGGTATCACTGGTATTTGTTGTTAACGTACACATAATAAAGCTATAAAAGCCTGAGGAGCCACAGCAAAAGCTAATTTAACGGTTAATACTTCAGGGAATTTAATGAGGGTTAGTTTTGCTTTGATTTCGTTGAAGTCATGTGAGGCTTTAGTTCCTATTACAGCTGATCATACAATGTGTTTCCTTGGCTCAGGGCCTCTCCCCTCAGCATTTTGCTCTTCCTGCTGTCTCGGCTCCACTGCCCGACAACAGCAGGCACTTTGCCTCCGTGCAGCTTACACACCATCACAGTTCACAGGCCTACATTAATACTTCCCTGTGTGTTACTCATCTGCTAAATTGCAAAACACAATCCCTCCTCAGTGGCTGAGCTCCCTGGACATTACTCACCTTTGACACTCACTCTCTCTCAAAAACAAAATCTCTTTAATCTCCACTGCTGCTGCTCTTTATCTCTTCAAAACAACACTAAAACATGTTACATGCATGGTGTGTTTATTATGAATGTGCTGCAGAGGTATAATATTCCATTTGCCAGCTGATCTTTGTATTTTTCAGTTTTTTATCAATGTACATTAATAAAAAATTGACAACATGCCAATAACCACAAAGATTATAGAAGCTTGGTGGTAATATAATGACCGTCAGTAGCCTAGCCGACAGTTTCTGCCTACATTAGATCTTAACTACTTACTGCTAACTCATATCAACTACAGAATTATCACAATATTGAGATTTACATCTGCAGAATACATCACATGTTGATTACAATTAAAATTTACATATTAAGGAATAACAGAAGAAAAAACGCCAATAGTAGCCATTACAGAAACTCATGATGACTTGGTGTATATGATTTTGTAAATGCGGAGAGCTTCGTTCTTGACGAAACTCAGTTTTGGATCACAGTGAGAATCACAGGTAGATAAAGGTTAGTAAAGGATATACAGGGTCTGTGTTACAAATATTCAATAAGAAGATTATTCTAATGTTTTTGACAGTAAAATGGGCATAAGTGGCTCGTTTCTAACAAATCCATGTAAAAAATCAAGTTTAAATCTTTTCAAGGGGGCAAAAATGCCACAGTCTGTCTGGTTTGTAAATACAATGACCTGCGGAAGCAGACTGAAGCTACAACCTCAACCCTGACGCCAATCACAAGCTGTTTAATTTGTTAAACAAATTGTGATGCTCTATATGCATTCAATACTACCATCTGCCAACTGCGACACAGCACTTCACGAGCATCACCTTACAAAATCTTTTTCTGTTTCAAAATGATTTTTTACAAACATTATCAAAAGGTTATAGGTTAGAGATGATATACTGTAGCATAATAAGCTTCAGTATGAAATGAACATTTTAAGTATCTTGCTACATTGTTTTTTAACCCTTCCCCGGCTCACAGTGATCAGTGGTGCTGAGCAGATATACGGTACAGTTGATGTTCCTCTCTATGTCAAGAATTCTGCAGTCACAGTTGTGTCTTTTCAAAGCAAGAAACTTTCTCTCTAAATTCTTTTGGCACATATTTTCATTGCTGTAATGAATGTGCCTACTGTATGAGACTTTTCATAATCCCTTGCATTTTAGCACTCATAGCTAGTCCTTGGTAAGCCTCTTTTTCATCTTCTTCTGCCACCCGTACACTCACTTCTGAGACACGAGATGTATGGTGGGAGACACGAAGACCACAGAGAATAGTCTTACAACAAGAGGACAAGTGTTTCTCCTCTGTGAGGGAAATGGGAGAATTTCTGCTTTGTGATTCCACTGCTACATAAATCCCAGACCCTCTCCATGTATCCAGGGAGATTTAATGCCAAGCTGAAACTCTGATGCGTCCTGTCTTTGGCAGACATTTTGTTGCAACTCGCATGTGGTGCTGAAGCTGGGAGGCAATCCGTCCTGTTTCACGTTCCGTAACCACCTCCACTGGTCTCCCTGTTTTCTTGTCCACCATGTCTGAGTCAGTTCTGCGCATGGTAATAGGATTCTTGAAGGGTTTGTGTTTTTCTCAAGAATGTGCTGACCAGAATATGAAGGGACTGATTAGTGTGACTGTCTGCTCCCTTTTATCTAAAATCAGACGTACAAAACTGTTCTCCCTGACTCACAGCAGCAGCATTTGCATATTTTATTTTCTTCAGTTAGCAAAAGGGATTTATATTGATTACAGAAATATAAGTAAGCACATATATTGGGTGCATATTTGTCACACATCCAGGTAATGATTAGGTGGTAAAGACGGTGGTGCAGGTGCGGGCCAGACGGTCAGTTGCCTTATCCAGTTTCATCCTGGGATGAAACTCAGGTTTTCACATTTACTAAAAGAAGAAGAGGAAGTGTATTAGTTGACGAGCTATATATTCTGCCACTTTATATGGATGTAAACACTTTCAAAAACCACAGACGACAGTTATATAATGAGGAAAAACAAGGGTTGTTTATCCCTTTAAACTCAAGTTGTGTTTAAATGCTCTTGTAGTCACTGCGTTAATTAGGATGTCTCTTGGCCTAATGAGATCAAAAAGGCTGTGACTGTGTGTGCTCAAAAGTACAATTATGTATTGACTTTAACTGGAAAGAGACGTTCAAAATTTAATTTAACTGACTCATTCTTCATGAATATTTTAAACAAACACTAGATGCTTTCTTTACAAGTCACTAGTAAAGTAATAATCACTGATCTTTTATTAGAATCCCTTTATTTTCCAGGTGCAATAAATGTGCATTTATTTCTCTTGTGAGCATATCAACAACTCAGACACTGACATACATTATATACGTATACATATGGTACAGGGACAACATGACTAAACCTTTTATACAAGCAAATGGTGCAAGGCGTACAGCAGACTACACAAACCACTCTACAGATATACACAGCAATCCGAGGCATGCAGTCAGTTACAGCTGGAGGCCACAATTGCAAATATGCAGAAATGTGTCACAAAATGTAGATTTGAGTCTGATGTAAATGTGATTAATGTGTTCTGATCTTTATGTAATGTTGACATAGTTCCTAAAGGCTAAAGTGCTGCGGTGTATAAATACATGTGCAGGCATTGTAACTAGTGTGATATTTTGCAAACATGGATGAAAACGTCCGTGATTACAGTCAGATTGTGCTAACAGGGCTAAATACTATATTGTGATAAAATACATAGTGACAGTAGCAGGTTTTTGGGCCGGGGGGTCAGTGGTGGCTGAGATATTGCTACAAATCCTTAATTAAATTTCAGTATTCACAGGAAAAGAAAGTTCAGGGGGAAGAATCAGCTGTGCACAAATACACAGAGGGTAAAAGGTGAGGTGAAGATTTAAAGGTCAGATTTGGGACACTCACTGGCCAGGTTGACAATGCAGGCGATGATAATGACCGTCCCTCCTACTAGTGACACCATGGCGAGCATCTTGGCCACACGGCCCAAACGCACAGCGCCGTCCAGGTTCCCCTGCTCAAGACTGTTCTTGGACTGAAAAAGATCGAAACACTCGTTAGTTTAGAGTAGCAATATTGTTACAAAACAACTAAACTAGAAGAATCTTACTAAATATTAAGCCCTTTAAACCTAAAACTACAGAACAGACAGTCTTACCATGATTGAGTAAACAAATCCCACTATGTTGATAGGCCAGACGGGGCAGAAGCAGGCCAGCACAGACAGCAGGAGGTAGTCTTTCACCTTGGTCCTGTCCAAGGGTGGGTTGGTGGCGATGCTGGAGTGGCGAGAAAGTGACGGTCTGGGTGAAAAGGCGGTGTAGCTGATGGAGCCCGCCCTGCTCCCCTTTCTGGTCTTGCCATGATGGGGATACGAGATGGAGTGTTGTCTTCTGGGAGGAGAGGAGATGATTGGAGAGGTGCTCTCTGCAGGCGCAGAGTGGATCCCGTTACCTGCACGTGAGGGACGACAAGGACGGGCAAATGTTTGAAACACTGGAGGCAAGTGTGTGTGTGTGTGTGTGTGTGTTCTCACAGGAGCTCTTTCGTGCACTGGAATTTGACTTTCACAGAGCACGCTGACTAAGCAGTGCTGTGCCCCCTCCACCACCCTGCACCCACCCGCTGCCTTAGCATGAGGTCAAACCCAATCACTTACTGTTCTTCAGCTTCTCGTTGATGACTATAACTAGCTCTCCTTTAGATTTGCTGCGTGAGGGCCGTGTGATGGCTGGGTCACTGCTTAGGATGACTGGTTGGCATGGTACAGAGACAGAGGCTTGGCTCGACAGAGAGCCCTCCTGGTCCAGCAGCGATGGTTGTTCCTCCCCTGGCCAAATGGCGGAAGCTGGCATCATGTTCACAGCCATGCTGACAGCTAAATGAGGTCTCTGTTTGTGGTTCAGTGCTGTGCGTGCTGCCTGTTAGTTACACCTGTGGGCCAGAAAAGGATTTTAATCATAATCTAAACAACAGAGGCTGCTTCCTCCCATCCACTGTAGAAAAATCACTAAGTGGGAAGTCGGGCATCAGAAGAGCTTTTAACTCGACTTTTTTTGTATAACATCCGCCAGGGGAGATGAGGCAACACCTAAGGTGACATGAAAACACTGCAGACTGATTTGTCAGAGAGAAGCGTATTTAAGTATTCCCCAAACTTGGTGCTTTTAGTCCCTTCTGAAACATATGCTGTCTCTGTGCTATGACGAACAGCATCCCTTCCCTGCCTGTGTATGTCAGTAAGTTCACAGCAGTTCAAGCAGCTACACTGAGAGGTAGTATTTGCAGAGGAAAACAAAGTACCTGGTACCCAAAGAGAGTCGAGCCCAGCTGAGGCAGTATTACACTGCCACTTGAAGACCACTTTTGCATTTTTGTATCATCAAGAAACAAAACAGACATGCATATTTACTGCAATTATGTGTGACTAAAACATAATCTCTCCAGAGACGGCTTATTTTTCTTGCCCTACAGTAGCTTCATTATTTTCTGCATCTTATACTATAAAGCAGAGCTACAATTACATTAAAAGCATCTGAAAATGTTAAATGTGCCATAAAGCGACAGTTACTGTCTCTTGGTTAAAAAATAAGCGTAACACAGAAGAACCTCTGAGCCTTGGTTCATATACAGGCAATGGGGCTGTATATCAGCACCCACACACAGTATTTATAGGTAGACACACGTGCATCTGTGCCATGTATTTCTACTAACACTGTATCCTTAAAAATAAAAGCTTGTGCAGCGTTATCAGAGCTCATCTGGGACACACTTGGCTAATGTGAGTGCCTTGTACAAACACACTGCTCTGGAGCTCAGATGTTTTGTTGATTACATTTTCAAATAATAATTTAGGAGCGATTGAGTGTGACAGTTTAAATCAGATGACTGAAAAACAAGTTATCAATACACTTTTACATATATTAAAGGGAATTATTTCCTAAATTGAACTGATAAAGCTTGTGTATTATGGTGTATTTATGTGCAAACTCAATCTGAGCTGAACAACAACAATAACAACAACAACAATAATTTACTCTGAATCAGCATTTCTGCATCTTTGCATCTGTTGATCCTAAAACCAGCTGTTTAATAATTATTTTTTATAAATGGAATATTTGTACCAATTCAGTAGCGTCATAAAGATGGTATTACATTTCTGTCTCAAAATCGAGGAAAACATGATAAATGTTATTTCTTCCTACCCAACAATTTTCACACAGTCCCTTAAATTCACGCTGCTTCACAGTTTGGACCCAGGCTCAGTTTCACGATGAGCCTCTACACAATCCTCTTTCATAACATCCACAATTAATCACTTCTCGTGTCGCACACAATTGTGAATAAATATACTCAGAGCTTGTATTCAAACACCAGCCTCGCAGACCTGCAAAGCAGGTCACAATGACATGAGGAGCACAAAAGCACAGCAGATGGAGGCAGGTTGCTTTGAAAAGCAGCCATGTCTCCGTTCAGGTGTGTACACAGGCGCTAAGGCTCAGAACAAAAGGTGCAGGACACATCGGTAAATTGAGCAGCAAAGGAAAAATACCCGGATTGATGAGTGACTGGGGTGGATGCTCCTTAATTAGCCTGCGTGCTAAACTGCAATAATGGGTATAAAAACAGATGCGGCTTGGGTTTGATTCTTGCCTTAAACTCACTATGAATTGTGGTAAAACACATAAACGATGCCGATTCTGAATGTGATTAATATGCATGAAAGGCAGCAGAAGATAAATCAAACTGACCTTTTTAATCCAGCGCCTGTCTCACTACAGCCGGATCGTCCCTGGTTTTGGCATCGTGGTAACGTTGATCAAGTGGGGGGAAAAAAATAAACAATAAATCAGCATCAGACTCCAAACATCTTTGCGGATCGGAGACAATTTGGTTTAAAATCCCTTTGTTTTGAGTGAAAGCTGAACCTGAACCTGAGTGCAGCAGGGAAGTACCAGCGCAGTGAGCTGGGACTGATGGGGAGTCTCCAGGATGGCAGGGTGGATCAGGGAGGAGGAGGGGTGTGAAATGAAAAGTGAAATCAACCAGACGCCGTGATGCAGAGGCAGGAGGGGATGAGACGCTGGTTTGTAGCATCCTTCACTGCTTATACACCAACAAACACGGGGTATTTAGCCACCGATGCTACCTCACAGAAATCAGTGATAGAGTTCACAATTAGCCCAATCAGGTTTTCACACAGACAATGGACAAGTATCCCCATGACAAGGCTTCATAACCAGAGACACCAGTCAGAACTACATGTGATTTATTACACATTTATTTATTAAAGTGAAATACACACACTCAATATTTCAATGTCAAGCCAGACGTTTATTAAAAAGCAATAGTGCGCCATCAGCTGAAGCACAGTGGTAACTATAAAAACATCAAAAATAGCATCTGAGATGGAAATTATATACATTAGATAAAGTTAAAAACAATCAAAAATCACTTTCCCATGGCACTCAGGATGTTCGCCTGCAAAACAGGAAGGAAATCAACATAAGCACAGATTAAAAGCTCTGCTGGTGGGCAGTAAATCAAACTAAATGTTAACATGCTGATGTTAAACAGTTATGATGACGTTCAACATTTCAGCTCAAGACAAAACATGAGGTACAGCCACGACTGATGAGTGGGACTTTTTAAAAGTATTAGTCATAAACCAAAATCTTTGACATAATGCTGATGAAAAGTCAACAACATGTCTGTGCCAAGTTCAATGGAAAACAAAATAATAGTTCTTATTGTTTTACCGTAGACTACAGGTGCCCATGTAAGTCAGGGCCACTAAAAATCACAGAATCATTCAAACTTTCCAAACTAGTAATGGTTAAGCTAAATGGTAACACATTGTCATTTATAGGGCCAGGCTTTTATTGTGTCCAAAGGAAAAAAAAAAGCCAACTATTTTATGGAGGTCTTACCTTCATGAAGGAGGAAAATCTCTTTTCTGACATACCCTCAACTTCTATCAGATCTTCCAACTGCAAATATGACAAATTATATAAAAATCAACAGAAGTAAATTCAAAGCTATAACAGACAAACACTAGATGTGGGAAAGATAATAATATGTATTCCTGTGTGGTTCAGTTACATGATAAATCGACTCAGCTTTACATTTTTCTACTAACCTTTGAAAAGTGACCATGTATCTCCCTCCAGCCCAAGATGAGTTTTGCCTTTTTGTCGCCAATCTGCTGCAGACTCTTCAGCTCTTTGAGGGAGCCTGTGTTCAGTATCTGCAGGATTTTCTGCCTGGACTGCTCCAGAACAGATGTGTTGAGTTGGGACTCCCAAGCATTCTCCTTTATATTCTCTTTACCATCTGGAGGCTGGGAAAGAAGAAATTAAACAAGTTAAAAATTAATAAATAAAAGTAAAAACACTGTTTTAAGGCAATTATAGAAAATGTACAGTTTTACCAGTCAACACTTGGAACCTGGATAGTTAATTTTAACCTCTGAGATCAGAGCCAAAAAAACAATTGAATCTAATGCACTGAATCAGCTTCTATCTGATGCCTGCAATTCTGCAGGAGTGTCAAGCTAAGCACAGCCCAGTCAAGGCTCAGATGCTGACCTCAACTTGGTCTGAAAGCTTCTTCTTCCTCTTGACGCAGACAGACTGTTTGACAACAGCAAGCTGTTGAAGTGGCTGTAGCTGGGACACTGAGGGAGGAAACCATATAAACAGTTTATTTTAGACCATAAATGAAAAATTAAGCAAAACTTAGCTTGAGAAATAAACAGCATTACTTAAAAGAGACGACAGGTACTAAGAAAAGTTATCTGGCTTGCTGAGCTGCTGAGGGGTGTAAAAATAATCGCTCCTCATCGTCATTTGATACATTTTCTGGCTCCTATATTGTAGGCTAAACTCTTGTATCACATTGCAGCTCATCATGAGCTCCATTGATTCATCATGACAGAACTACTTTTTAGGAAAGCATTAACAAGGGATTACACAGGAAAATTATTTTTCAAGGTCATTTGTTCATATAGTATCTGCACATGTACAGTCTTATAAAAGTGAATCTTGGTCAGCTAAATTTATCACTCCTATACATTACAACTGACCTTGTAGAGGTTGGACCACAGCCTGCTTTATATTGGGTTTTGTGGCATTTGACTGTTTTCTTTGCAGAGGAGCAGTGTTGTTCTTGAAGACTGGCTCCTTTGCATTCATCTTATCTCCAGCCAACCGACCTAATAGCAGGGCCTTGTTCTCAAACTCCCTCTGCTTCTCTTTGAGCTCCTGTGAATATAAAAGAATGGCAAAAGTTTGTCCACCAAATGTCTATCAATACAGACTGATTGTTCAGTATAAAAATCTCACAGTATCAGAAACTGGTAAGTCACAGGCTGACATTATGGCAGACAGAATAATATGAGGATATAAATAAACTTACAGTACTATGCAAAGGTGTTATTTTAGAATATATTAGAAATATATATGGTTATAAGAGCATTTCCAACGCTAGAAAATCTAATGGTGGTTTAAGACTTTAGCACAGTACTGTACATTATGCAGGGTTACATATTTTTTTCCCCTTGGTGGATAAAGTCAGGTTTTAATGTAGGTAAGCATTTTACCTGTATCTCTTTGCGAGACTGAGCCACATCTTTCAACATGTTTATTCTATCTTTGTCCTGGCAGCTCATCATCAGCTTCTCCAGAGCTATTAGTCTGTCCATCACTGATGGCTCTGAGAGACTGAAAGAGACAAAAAAATAAATTAAGAAACTTAGGTAGACAACAAGGTCAGGAGTTTTGAAAAGCAAATCAGAAGTTGGCCATGCTCAGTAAATACACCGACAAGTACGCCAGCCCAGACAGAGAGACCCTTGATAACATGGGAAGAAAGCAGTGCTTGTCTCAGTAGCAGCCAAAGTCATATGCTCCCTTGATTTCAGCTAAAGCTATAACACCTTGGCCCACTGCTTTGAGGTTGTGATTTGTTAGGTATGGTGGTATGGCTGGAACACAGCAGAGGAAAATGAATTTAACATGTTAGCTTTGGGCTGGTGTTAATGCATTTTCTTCAGTCAAATGTCACAGTACCTAGGTTTCATTAACTTGACAAATAATCAATAAGTGTGTGTGTTTGGTCTTTAACCTGTGAAAATGAGCAGAGGGTGAGGACCCATCCTGTTCTGTTTTCTTCTCTTCCTTCTGCCTCTTCTTATGCGGCTCTGTGCCAGAACCCCCCGCCTCGTGGTCCTCCCTGGGCCGCTTCACTGAAGATGAAGGCAGAAGGGAAATTAACAGTTTAGTATTCAGCACACTCAAGTAACAGTGTTTGTGGCGTGCTCTGGAGTGTAAAGCAATTCAGATGAAGATGACACAGCATCAGTCAAGGCTGCAATGCAGTGCCGAATAAAGCCAAGGAAAGAACAGCAAGTATTTCAGACAGTGCTATAGGTAACATGTCAAAACAAACAAACGCAAACATTTTAAAATTACATCTACATCTTGTCCAGAGACAGCTGGCTGTTTACTCCAAGTCATTCTCTGCAATGTGACTTGGACGCCCCCTAATGGCAATTGGATTAAACTGTGTGTAAGCTTCTTGTAAGCCCTGAGTTAAAAAAAAAAAGAAAGCATTATTCGCCCAGTTTCACTCACCTGGCAGCACAGGTACAGCCACAGTTTCTCGAGTGAAGGGTTTATTCACAATCAGCTTGGATTTGGCTGCAAAGTTCAGTGCACTAAAGGTATCGAAGTAGTATTTGTACTCCGGTGCAATATTGGTAATCATGACGGAGTGTGCAGATCCACCCAGAGAGTCCTGTAGCAATCGTGTTAGTTTACTATCTCTGTATGGCACACGGACAGCAGTGCCAGAGTTAAGGGAGTCCACCACTTTGCTGAGAGTGAAGAGAGATAAGTTGATGGCACCGCTCTCCTTCAGACGAATGCCCTGGTTGCCAGTGCGGCGATTATCCTCGGAACCTGCCAAGTCTACCAAATACAGCTTGCCTGTCTGTTGTCTGTGGGGTAAGGCACGCTGAGTCCGCACAACCTAGATCATTCAATAAAGAATTTGGACGTGATAAACACGGAGGATGGGGGGAGATAAAAATGCATGATTACTTGAGCAGCAAAGTTAGCTTGTATGTTATAACACATTACTTATTACGTGCTAGAGTACAGGAAGTAAAACAAAAACACATCACCAATAAAAAGGTACTGTAGACACACATTTGTTTCTCTCCCGTAGAAGTCCCAGAAAACCCAACAATTGTTAGTGGGAGTGTTGCAAGAGAGAATTGATTTTAGCACCAGCTACCAAATCCTGGCCTACTGCTCAGAGGCCACGACCTGTTTAAGATGCTGTCTGACTGCACAGAGCAATTCAATATAAAAAAAATAGAGGATATCCAAAAAGAGGATTGTGAGTGTGAGTGCGAATCTGTGTGCTCCTCACATAACAAAATCATACCTTTATGAGGAGAATTGCATGGCTGCGGCTGGAACGCTGGTTTAATTTGGTAGAAGCTGTTGTACGATTAAGGCTGGCAGGTACAAAGTGTTTGTCAAAATCTGAGAATGAAGAAATTGTTGTGTGAGTGAGGCCAGGGATGAGGATGTTCTTGTCCTTGTCCTCCCTGATTGGCAGATCCTGGGAGCCTGGTGACAAAAGATCTAGCACCTGGGAAGATGAAAGAATGAAGCAATGATGAACTGCACAGGAAATAATATAGCTTTAATACCCAAAAGGTGATGTACAAAGGAAAGCAATTACATAAAGTATAGAAGCAATAATAAAAACTGCAACACTGCAAATCACTTGTGAAACAGTGTTTTTTTTTAAAGGTGAGACACTAAAGGGCACGAGAGTGGAGCACAGGTATGAGACTGGCTAAAATTTAACTGACAAGAACTCTGAGCGTCTACATGAGTTGTCCAAAG
>OMLM01004576.1:2138-22263 GCA_900302695.1 Helostoma temminkii | reverse complement strand
ATAAAAGAAAAGTTACAAAATATGTAGTGTCTGTTGCTTTAATAAGTGGGATGGATGAACTATATGTGTGTACTGCAAACTCTGCAAACACCTTACCCTTACCTTAAACAGGTGCGCACCCTTATTTTAAAAATCAAATATATTGCAAACTGTTTTTAGACACATTGTAATGCAATTTTCCATATTTTTCTTATAATTTTACCTCTTGCTATTTATAGTGCTTTAATCTCATATACAGCATAACTCTCCTTTAAGTAGAGTTATTGGCACAGTTTGGCTAATGTTTTGCTGTCTACAGATGTAACCATGTAGGGGTTTGTGTGACAAAAGCATAGTCATCTGCACGTTATTCGATTAATTTTTAATTAAATTCAATTTAAGTTTATTTATATAGCGCCAAATCACAACAAAAGTCATCTCAAGGCACTTTACAATGTAAGGTTTAAGACCTTACAATACAACTAAATACACGTCTTATAATTGTAGGTTTGTTGTCTGTATGCATGCAGTCCAATAGCATAACCATGACTATTATTTATACCTTACAATATTAAGTTTCAGTGGATTTTGTATTTAACAACTTTTCATGTAAAAGAGCAGCACAGTCAGCCCCAACTGTTTGTCAAAATGGCTCGAATACCCATCCAAGCACACCCCCACACCGAGTGACTGGCACATCACCAAATTCAGTTTTGCAGAGCTGCAATGTCTCCTAGCAACCTAGACTGACTGCTCTGTTATTTGAGCTTTAATTTTGCAGAGCACTCCTCACGAATTGATTTTTCTTAGCTGACACAAAAGTTGTTACATGCAAAGACTAATGTATCTTTTTCAGGAACGTCTATGCTGTAGATCCAGCAGCTGTGTACACAAACACAGACACAATAGATGTAGTTGCCAGACTTTCCTCTCGCTTTGTTTGTTGCTTGTGGCCTTTACACAAGTCACACAATCACTCACAGCAGCATCAGCCATGGGCTTGTCATTAGAGTCGAATTAGAAATGTGTTTGTTCATTTGCTTATGATCTTTGAACTGTTTGTTTATAGTTCAAGCTGGATGATAGTGACCATATTGTCACGTATTGATACATTACTAATATGTTAAGTAACAGCAGTCGAAAATAATTGACTTCAGGGTATCTAAGTATTTAAATATTTTTTTAAATTAAATTAAATGTGTTTTGACTGAATACATTTTTTGTGTAGTGCTTCTAGTTTTTTGTCTCAGCTTAGTTTATATACAGTACTGTACGGGAATTGAAAAATAAACTGAATAACAAACAAAGAAGCAAGCAGCTACTTTCTAACAGAAGGTAATGTTCATGTCAACTTGCTAATGTTAGCAAGCTAATGCTAGCATTAGCTTTTTAAACAGAAGTTAAAATCTGTATTGATTTGCGCAATGCGTAGCATAATATAGGGCAGTACTGCATGACGTGATAACGTGAAAAGCTTTGTATATTTCATAAGCATGTATGGATATTTTTATTTTAATGAATTAATGATTTAGTTGGTTAAACCATTCATTGTTAATTATGTTACATTTTTATGGCTCTGGGGCTCTGCATATCTGTGTCCCAATGAGGTATGACTATTAAAAAATGTAATAAAATTAATAAAAGTATTGATCAGATGGCAACTAATATTGTCTGAGTTTAGCAGTTATACGCCACTTGTATTTATACAGTAACAAAAATAAAGACTATTTTGTCCAAGTAGTATACTTGGACAAAATAGACAAAATAGACTTTCTGCCTTGCCGCCACTCTTGCCCCATGAATGAAGGTGCCTACAGAAATTTTGAATCACTTACCAAGTGAGACCACAGAACGGCGGATTGTTAGGTGGACCTTAAACTGAGCAACCAACAGACATCGACAACAGTGTCCATGGGCCATGCAGCAAGTTTAACTCAAATCACCGCTCCCAGAGAAATTATTGCCTGTGCTTGAACAAGAATTGTAGCTGTTTTTTTCCAGGAACCGGATATTCATCTGCTTCTTTTCCTGGATTGGTGGATCTCCACAGTTTCTTGCAGACTCTACATGCATGTTGCAACTGCTTATTCCCGAAGGAGGAGAGGAAGAGGACTTGTTTTGTTGCTAGTTTTCCCACAACCAGATTAAGAACTGCTGCTAGTAATCCAAATACCAGAGAAAGCCACTGCACCCATCAACACGAAGATAGAGGAGCAGCTGCTTTTCTAGCTCTCAGCAAGGTTTAGAGTTGTGTCTATGGCTTGAATAGTAATTTATATCAAAAATTATAAAAACTGGAATCAGAAATAAGTGAAGTTTTTTTTTACTTTGTAGGTTTACTTTGTAAAATGTATGTATTTCATTTTGAACAACTTGTTTTCTGTTATTGTTAACAGTTTAGTTTTAGTATTGTGTGTTTTCAAAAAGTACTGTTTGTTGTGTTATAGTATGTTGCCTCAGGAGAAATGTGAAATCTGGACTGGATTATAAGCCCTGAACTGTTGGAATAGTTTTATTTAATAAAACCTTACTTTCTAAAATAACAGCTGTCAACATAATCAGAGTAGTGGAATAAAAAGCCCCATCCCATCTCTGCCCCACCCCCTTTCCTCTCCAGATCTCTTTAAGTACAGGTTGATCAACTGCAAGCTTGTCAACAGCACTTTCCTACACAACAAAGAGGGCTGCCTGCTCAGTGACATCAGTGATGAGAACAATGCCTACATGGTTTACTTTGTTAGTTTCCTGGGCACCTTGGCAGTGTTGCCAGGCAACATTGTCTCTGCGCTGCTAATGGACAAGATTGGACGGTTGAGGATGTTAGGTAAGTTGGGCGCAGGTACACATTGGTTACATTTGTACATTATTCTGGCATGTACATGTACAGGTATGGCATGTAATGTCAGCTAATTGTTAGTCACGTTATGGAGAAACTCTCCAATAATACTCTTTTTCCTCTTTATCTACAGCGGGCTCCAGTGTGATCTCTTGCGTCAGCTGTTTCTTCCTGTCATTTGGTAACAGTGAGTCAGCCATGATTGCTCTGCTCTGCCTGTTCGGGGGTATTAGCATTGCCTCCTGGAATGCCCTGGATGTGCTGACCGTCGAGCTCTACCCCTCTGACAAGAGGTAGGCAATTTCTTGTTGACACTGTGGCGACAGGGTCAGTGCTGTTGAATGACGTGTTAAATGATGTCATAGTAGTTGCCCCACAGTGATTGGTTGGCTTACAGGGATGGCTGACATTGTGAGGTGAAATGATTGGTGGTACTTGTGATGTAAATATGTGTTTAGCTGTCTTGTTGCCACCTAATGGTAACAGCATTGCGCTTTAGTTTTTCTATTTCGGTCTGTCCTTAAAGGTTACGCTAGGCTTCAAGTCTGTTGTAAAACAACAGTCAGGTGCCAGTATGAACACTGAAACAGGTTTTACTTGCTATAACCAGACAACCTGTTAATATAAGCTTTTAAGAGACTGTAGTTGTTTTCTGAAGATGTCAAAATTACAATTTCAAAGTTAATATATATATACCAATTAAATACAAATGTCCTATTGTTCTTAGGACCCTTCCATTTGAACCTCACACAAAGAAGCCATTTTATACTAAGACCCTAGCTTTATAAAAAATATCCAGTTGATCTGATTAACCCAGACTGCTAATAGCTCACATTAACTTTAGAATTGCATCTGAATACATTTTAGCACAGGCAACATACTGTATATTATATAGGAGGGATTGTAGCAGTATGAAAACCCAAACCAAATAAGTGCAAATGCTAATGTTTGATTTAGATGATTGATATTAAATATTATTCCTAATATTAAAAAAACACAATAATCTGTGTTGAATATGATTTAGTTATCTCACCACAGCAGCAATATACAGTGGAATGGCTGGTGAGAGTTTTGGTTTAAGGACATGTAGCTCCACCTTGTGGTTATATAGAGTCCCTACAGCCTTTATGAATGAACTGCGTATAACACAGATACAGTCCAAAGACAGGTAATATCAGCAAGAAGATGTTTGTAATTTTCTGTTTTGTTTTGCTTGACAGTTTTTCTCCTTTGGTTCTCCTTAAAAATAATCAAACAATATAAAAGGAACTGACTTCATCTGTCCCCTCTTTTCTTCTCAGAACCACAGCATTTGGCTTCCTCAATGCCCTGTGTAAATTAGCAGCTGTATTGGGCATAAGCATCTTCACCTCGTTTGTTGGTATAACCAAGGCTGTACCCATCCTCTTTGCCTCTGGGGCGCTGGCGGCAGGAAGCTTTCTGGCCCTCAAACTACCAGAGACGCGGGGTCAGGTGCTGCAATAGTGGGGGGCCACTAACTTTCCAGGGGGCAGAACAGTTTTGTCACACTGTGAATGAACAGATCAAGAGCCCTCCAAATCCTACCCTCTAATCCCTTCTCCACAATAACAAAATATTATCCATGCTATGATTAATGGAGCTATGACAAACAAAGTTAT
This sequence comes from Helostoma temminkii, assembly GCA_900302695.1. Classification (NCBI taxonomy): domain Eukaryota; kingdom Metazoa; phylum Chordata; class Actinopteri; order Anabantiformes; family Helostomatidae; genus Helostoma; species Helostoma temminkii. The sequence continues at coordinate 17,808 of OMLM01004576.1, read as the reverse complement.
AATGCCTGAGAAATTAGATGATTGTAAAAAAAATATTGATGATTGCTCAGAATTGGTAAAAATGTAACGCAAACAATGTTTTCTTTAAGAGTGGGTCATTTTATTTCTTATACAAATTTACATTTAGCCTCTAGCATAAGAAGAATACACCTGGGGTTGGAGGGCAGGCGATGGGGGCTCTTGATAATGAGCCATGCAAATAGACTTGTAGAAATGACCCCTAGCCATTGTTACTAAGTTCTTTGCATCTACATTGTTCTGCTCTGCTACAATTTAACTCACCTCTCAAGTTCTGAGTACTTTGCTATTTTTGAATATGGATCGATAATGCAGCTTTTTTTGCCTTTATTTCAAAGCATTTTTGACTTTGCAGGGTAAAACCAAGACACACACCTCTTGGCTTTTTATCTTTAACAGTGGTCTTCATTCCTTCTCCTGATGTCTTGTGTTGGTGTACAGACTTACTGCCATTTTATAGATAATAGTACATTCCAGGTTTTCTTCTGGTTTTGTTAGAATTGGAGGAGGAGATCGAGCCCATTTTTCCCTTTAAAACATTGTTTTTCATCATTCAAATCAGTTCAAAAAAACATATGATATATTAAAATTTTGTGCTGGTCGTGATTGCCATTTAATCACAAAGATGAAGCTGTTTGTCAAAATATACATATAAAGCACAACATTCGTCAGTGTGAATGTCCCTAACATTTTCTTGACTTTGTGAAAATGTTTAGAATCTCACACTCGTTAACCAGTTTCACACTGCATTTGTAAGAAATGCCTTTTTAGGACCTTGTCTACCAGTCTTACAGTATGTTTGTCTTTAAAAATTTGGTTTGGGGAGGAGTTATGCATGTCGCAAAGTATGTATGTAATTTTATGACAAATGAGAGTAAGGTAACAGGAAAACGGCATTTTGGACATTTCTGACCATCAAACGCAGCACAGATTTTGTTCTGCTGCTAAGGACAATACAATAAACACTATGGTACCTTTGCTGTCTTTAGAGCAAATGTCACAAAGTGGGTTCAAAATGAAAATATTTCTTTATTCACTTAAATCATAAAATTACATGTGACAAAACAACAATAAATCAAAATGGTAAAATTATAACACACACAAAGGTTATACTAGTTTTCATGTTTTTAGGTCAGGCAAGTGTGTAAAGAGTGCAAAAGATGAGATGAAATAGAAACCAATTCTTTGTGTGAACTGAATGTTTATATTAATGTGAGCGTGTTTCTTAGTGCAATATTGAACCTCTGTGCAATATTGAAATTTTATGTGTTTGTTTTTATCACTTCACATTTGACAAACAGCATTTTGTTTTGTTGAAGATTGTGGAGTAGCTCAATGTCCACGTCTGTTTCAACATGTCTAGCTAGGTTAACAGTTTTTCGTATGAAAAAAGTCTTAGAAGCAAGTTTAGAGCTCAGCATCAGTAAAGTAATTTAAATAGTTTAAATAACTCCCACAAACTAAAATGGGTTTAAGTATATATATTTTCCTAATTTGGGATGTGTTTGTCCTTGGGGCACACAAGAGTGAGGATTACTCACAGTTGAAAACCAATATTCTGCGAGTGAGGATATGAAATTGGACTGCACTGGGACCTTATGTTTACTTGTGTTTTATTATACAAATGTAGCTCTAGATATAACATGAAATTCACCATAGAGACGTCACTGCCAAGGGCTGATTGTCATATATCCCATACTGGTAACAGCATAGAGCGTCAGCAAAAATGATTCCCACATTCCCCAGATCTAGAAAACTGAAAGTGAGTGATATGTTCACAATTGCATAGTAAAACACAAAACAACAAGCACTGACATGACTGATTACAAAAAAAAATTGTCCAAACTGCCATTTTGTAGGATAGCAGCCATACCTGTAGATGCACTAAGTGTACACTGTACATGCACACTTATGAATGTCTTGAAGTCTTCAAGACATATCCAGATGCAGCCTTGCTAGAAGTTTAATGAAGGACAAGGCGTTTAGTCGTTTAGCAAGAGCACAAAAACCAAAACTTACCAAATGACAAAATTGTTAATATGAGTGCAGTTGTGAACATAGGTGCTTGGAGCTTTGATGAACCGTCCCACCACTTCACCATCACACCATACTAATCAAACTCCAAATTTGACATCTGTCCCATCATCTCTGAGTGTGCCATGAGAACCACCGTGGATTAATTATTGCCAAATATTTTTTATGGCCTGAGTTTACACATTACACAAATGATTCTCTGTTATAGATATGAATATATGTAAATAAAAATAATTATAATGTATTGAATAAGATAGTTCTTCAAACTTTTTGGCCCCTCTGGAAATACTATTTAGCGGTCAGTTTATGTAGGGTACAGAACAAGTGGACCTAAAATTCTATATGATAATGAAGACCCTGCTGTCACAATTCATTTGAGAATTTGTATTTAGGAGTCTACATGCTCTTGTTTTAAACGTGTAAGAAATAATAGCTTCAGATGCCAAAATGGCCAGCAAGTCAGAGAGCAAAATCTGCCCAGGCACCTCTTAAAAGCACAGTGATATATAATATAACTGCATATTAAATGTACAAATAGAAAAGCTAAGCATCAGCAGTCTTATGTATGTTTTCTTGTATCACCCATTAAATTAGTGATGTCAAGATAACTGTTGCAGTTGTTCAACTTGAAGTGCTGTTAAAACGCTAAATTGTCTCAGTCCAGGCTCCATCAAAGTCAAGATAGTCTCTCGTAGATACATATCTTAGCTTATGTTACAGGGTTTTTTGTATAATCAACTTGTTGCCAGTGCAACAGTCAATCGCGTGTGCAAAAAGTTAATAAAGCAATAAGTGTTTGGGTATTTGTCTCTTATTATGTCCTTTAAAGCTATTGGGAACTGGAGTATGTTATTACCTGCTGGCCTTGTCCACTAAAAGTCTGAGCATTGGCTCAATAATGACACAGGACTAACAGCTAACATTTGTGTGTAAACAGCTACACAGCCCGATTGAGGCTTTTGTCAATAAGATTGCATTGCCATTAATTAAATGTAACTGAATTTATCACCTTTTGTCATTGTAATGTGCTGTAGAACCTGTAGTTAACTGTAAGTATAGAAACTGTTTGTGGAACCATAAATACAAATAAAAAAAAAAGAAAGAAAAGGTGTAAAAAAAAAACAAGTGTAAATGAACTATGCTGTATGTTGTCTATGATTTTGTGTATTTTGTAAATGAGAATGAAATATAAGTAAATACGTCAATGTTAAATACTGGTTATGAATCATAGTTAGCCTAAATGTGACAACATCAGTTGTGTTTAAAGGTGTGTGAGATTTTCTTATATTTTCTCATTGTTGATTGTTGGGTTTGCACTTTGATGTGCAGCTGACCCTTTGGAATCACAATGGATAACAAAGAACCATAAAGAATAAACAAGTGGAAATAAGTACAAGTCAATTTTTGTCATTTCTTTGTCATTTGTCATTTCTTTTTTTCTGTTTTCTTTGTAATTTATTTAAGTTGCAAGTTGAGCAATTTGTTTAAAAGCTTTATCAATACTATAAGTTTATCGTACTTACTTTTTATATGTGAAAATGTCTGGTATTTTTATTTTTCATTCTGTTTGGCAGAAATAAAAAAAGCAATGATCAGAGAGAAAAGTAAGACATTGAGAGATAAGAGCTTGGCTGAGTGCGGTAACACCTCAACACCTCTGTCTGCCATATTGGCAAATTGAACTGGATCAAGCTGTTTTGCAAGACCTATGCACTCAGCAACTAATATTATGGTGCAGGTTTTAATTTTTTAAAAAAAATCACAAAGATGTAAAATTGTAAGTGGAATTAATAAAATAAATAAATAAACAAATAAATAAACAGTAATGTGGTATATAGCAACATAGGTATAGTAATATAGCAAGTGCAATAGGAACAAATATATGGATGAAATAACAAGGCTTACACACAAGAACGAATATCTAAATATGTATTATTATTGTTAATAAATAAGGTTTAACCTTATTTTCTTTTGTTTTTTAGCATTTGATATGATTACATATATTGATCCCACAGTGGGGAAATTGTGTACAACAGTAGAAGCAAAGTTTCAATATCAAAAGGCCAATCTGACCAAAGACCATTAAATTAAAAACTAAACTGGCACAGTACAAGCTTAAAAAACTACTGATGAGTAACTCTGAATAGTAGAATATAATAAAATAAAATAGGAATATATATGTACCGTATATGGTTAAAAAGAGTGTGAGTACGTACAGTACAATTTGAACAATGAATTTTAAAATATTGTGTATTGTCTGCTCTCATGCATGATAAGTGTGGTACCAAGGTAAATGTCCCACTTTAACAAAAGCACCTCACTTCGTCAAAACATGACAGGTCAAGTTTACGCCCAAGGGTATAACTTGTCTGTATTTATTATTACATTTATTTCTACAGTTTTAATTGTAGGTAAATTTATTCTACTGTTCAGCCCGCAACCGCCACAAAGCGACTAAAAACTACAAAACCCACCTTGCACTCTAGGACTTCCGGTGACTATTACGTAGCGGTTCCAGGGAGACTGAAACAGAGTATCTGCAAGGTGAGTGCCTTGTAATTCACTGTAACGTCACACTTTAGGTAACTTTAGCTTCATGATAAATTAACGTGTCCAGTTGTTGTGTTGAGTCATGTTTATGTAATTGTTCGGTGTAGACGCAGTTACATTGTCTCCTTCTTGCCTGCATGATGGGTTTACTATGGAAGCTAACAGCTAATGCTAGCAAACTTAGTTATTTAAGCTAGCTAGTTAGCGCTAGCTTGAATGAAACTGACATTACTGCGATTGTTTGCCCCTAACTCACATGCAACTTATGCTAAAGTTAAGTTTTTTTTTTAATTAAATATGTTTATTTTATTTAACTAGAAGCTTTGTAGTGACATGGAAATTATTCTTGCAGGCCCAGTAGTGAACTGCACACATTAACCGATATATTGCTTTACCTAATGCAAGTCGGTACACCTACTGTGCCTTAAGTTCTATTTATGCAAAGTGTGTAATAGTCGACTTTTGTTGACATTAATGAAAATAGTTAAATAACATCATATGGTTATTACTGAGGCCGTAATAAAAGACGGAGTTGTACTGAACAACATTAAGAGGTGTTTGGTCCACTAAAACAATGAATTAACATTTCTATGTAAGTGTAAGTTGTCACTATATGACATGAGTATGTGTTGAACTCAGTCACTTTGACATTTTGCGTTTAGTCTTAATTCCTGTACACAAAAGCACATAGGTGAAACAAAAATATGTGCCAGATAGGGTTGAACAGGTGTTTCTGTTTTTTTTAATTGGCCTGTAAGCTAACACAACAAAAAAATCTGGTCTTCCAACTCCCATCATTTGCATTCAAGTCGCATTACATAACACAAAACTCGCTGAAATTGCTAAAATCATTGGATATTTTCCGCTCTTGCATATGGGTGTATTTTAAGTGACAAAAAAATAAATGAATCTTTTCTCAAGATTCATTACAGCAGGCATGTGATATGTTAAGCTCAAAGCAAAGGAGTCACCAACAAAGCATACTAAGAATGCAAAGAACCTTGAATGCATCACTTGTAAACACAAGTAAAATGAAGTTAATCTTGTGATACATTCTTGGTTTTGGTGTCTTCAAGCAACACTTACCACCTCTGTAGGCCTCCAGTGCATTTTAGAGCAATTTCCAACATCATTATGCAAGTGTATATGTGTTTAAAGTTCAAGTTATATATATTTATAGACCACCCCATCAAAACAGAGATTCAGTATTCTGAATCTGAATCTAAATTTCTTATGTTATACTTGTATGTAAGTTACAACCACTGAGATGGATTTTTTTTAACTAGTTTAGTAACAGAGTACGATGAAAGCGACATGGGATATAACCTGGTAGGACAATGTTAGTACCGCTGACTGAACATATGAGGGCAGTATGTGCACAAATTAAATGACTGAATTGGGACTGTGAATGGATTACTACAAGATGTCTTCATTATTCCTCTTAAAGATGAAAAATATAACATAATTTTCCCCCTATGAGTGCGCCTGTATTTCACACTAAAAACACAAGCTCATAATAAAAAAAACACCAGAGCAATCTCATGAGTAATTCACGAGATTCTGCCCCTCTCAACATATTTTAGGTTTAAAGTTTTAAATAATCTAATATGGTGTGGAAACAAAAAAGTAATTAAATGAAAGTCATTTAATTTTGGTTAATTTATATTATTCCTATTTCCGTGTTAAACAAATCAGAAGACATAAGTACAAAATGTTCAGTATTTTGCGCTTTCTTTCAGAATAATGCCCACTGCACTGTGTATGTGTAGTGGGTGGGCGTCTGTTTTTCTCTTGGTGTTGTACGTGTCACTGTGAAGGTCTTCTTGTCCTTCCTCAACCCTGATGACGGCCAAAAATCTCCCCTCAAGCCTGTGAGAGTGAAAAGACAACAAATATACATCAAAAATTGGGGGGGGTGGATCCTCAACAAACAACAATCTTTTACCGTAATTATCATTTATCTGTGAGATTAATTCACTTTAGATATTTTTAGATATTTGTTTAGATTTGATGCTGTGCAAGAGTGAGACAGCAGCCAAAATACTCCTCAGAGCCAAAGCAAACTTTTAATGCTTTGCTGCAAAGCTATTCAAAGTTATTGTTAGCTCATAAAGAGAAGGCTTCAGTGGAATGTGGTGTCACTTTAAGGTAATGTGCATTACTGGCCACAGTCATCCTCCACCTGGAATTGACAGCTTGTCAGGCCTCACAAAAGGATCAGGTGAGGAGTGTGAACAACTGGTGTCACTGGTTTGGAAAAAGGGAAACGGTAACACAACCACTTTATGACCCCTGATCGCTCATTAGAGCCAGGCCTAAGGGAGCTAGAAGCAGGGCCTGGGCTGTGGGAGAAAGCAATAAGCTGGGCCGTACTGCCCGGGGATGTGCAGACTGTCTCTGCTGATAAGATTAACGTGTCACAATTCCAGGTGCTGTTATGATGGAGAGGGAAAAGACGTCAAGTCGTCAATTGTGATGAGGTGGAGTGCAGGGACTTGTCTTGCACTTAAAAGATTTTACTTTTACAATGTTACTGCTTTTCTGTGTCACCTTGAATAGCTTTTTACACAATCTTTGTAAAATTCAGATCCCTTTTTTGTCCACTTTGTGTAAAATCTACATTTTCATACCAATCTACACTTGGAAACCCAAACTCTTCAATATTTTTCAAAAGTATTAAAAAATACAATCTGAGTTATTAGACCCTTAATTGTGGCACAGGTGTCAGGTGTGTCCTATTTGCTTTAATTATCCATAAATGTAGGATTTTTATTTTCCAACTGTGACATATTGCATTGATTGGATATACTTGGAGAATGGGACACACCTGCATATCAGATCCCACAATTTGCACTTCATTTCAGGAGCACAGTGACCATAATAATTGTGAAATGCAACCAGTTTGTAACCATCAAACTGAGAAACTGGACAAGGAGGTCTCTGGTTAAAAGAGATGACTTGCACTTCAGAAATCCTCAGCAGAGACAGGAGAACCTGCTGGAAGGATGACTATCTCAGCTGCACTCCATAAATCAGGGCTTTATGGTAGATGGAAGCCACAGCCTGTTTGGTGTCTGCCAAACAGCATTTAAATAAGTCTGAGCATTAAAATATTCCTCTGTGTGCTGACAAAATTAAACTGTATTAGGTGAACACCAGGCACTGTTCAACACCTGGTTAGTGAGAATAGCCAGACTGGATACAAGTATGCAGAACGTGAAGGGTTCTTAATACTTCAGTAGGTCAAATAATGTCTTTCTCATATACTAGATATATATGATTAAGATAATTTAGTGTGTGCATATTTATTTGTCCAATGTCTATAAGCTCATTCTCACCCACTTACACAGATAAATTACAGTATGTACTTCTTCTATGCCAGTAGTGATGGATCTGTCTCCGGTCCCAGGTCTGGCACATATGGCCTGGAGGGTGCAGCAGGTCAGTGGGAACCCACCTTGGCAGCACTGCTTCTGCGTCACAGGCCTGGGACAGATGGTGCCAGGCTGGGCTGAGACCCCGTGCAAGGCAGGGTTCCCGCGATGAGCAGCCGCTGATTTACGCTGCGGCTCCGGACCGATGGCTGGGGTGTGGGGGGCCCCTTCTGCGCAGCTGACCCATGCTGGTTGCGGGGTCATCCATCGTGAGGGAACAGTGGGGGTGGGGTACAGCAAATGGGTGTCTGAGAAAGGGTGGTTTGGTCATCCCTGGGGACCGTCTTCATCCTCCGGCCCCCTGGTCAGCTCCAGGATCTGTGCAGCATGTGTGTAGAGAGAGGAGCCTGTTAAACACATTTAATTTAAACGACTTTGTCTTAAATGACTCATTTATTGTCCTTTTTGCCAAAACCTGCCGTTGCACTACAGCTATGCTTTGTCAGTAAGATTACTGTCAAAGTAACAGTTTCGTTCTTGTAATGTTTTAATTGCAGTACTGCTAAATGTTGCATATTACAATAGCAAAACCATTATAGTAGGCAGCTCAAAATCATCAGTCCTAATCATAGCTTAATAATCACAGAATAGCTTTTAAAAGCCCCCATGCTGGTCTGGTGATTAATCTTTCTCCAGTTTCATGTTGTAAAAACGAAACTAAGTTGAAGTTAAGGTGATGGTAATAGGCTATTAAGGCCCTTTAATTGGAAAGTCCCCCACCCTTCGCCAACTCCCTCACTCCACACCGCCAACTAATGAAATCAGTGAATGGCCAGCTTGAAAGGGAAGGACAAAAGCAGAGATAGGCAGAAGACAATATCCTTGTGTGGGAGAATTAGTTACACTCAGTAGTCTAAGTACTCAAAGCACATAGCAAAAAAAGAGGGGGCTAAAGGAGGATTAAGAGAAAAGTCCACACAGGTGGGTTGCTGGGAGGGAGGAGGGGTCACATGACAGGACGTTACCTCGTTTGATAAACAACAGCCGGGGCCCACAGGAAGGAGGAAGGGAGTTATTTTATAGGCGGAATTAACTGCTTTGCCACATCAGGTATTCATTATGGTAAATCTCCCAGGTGTGCTGTACATGCAAGTAAAGTCAAACATCTTAGGAGGTTGGATCTGATGACAAAACAAGTTGGACTGATAGATATTTGCTGTGAACAATAATGGCTGGAACTGAGAAGAATGAATGAATAAATGTCGATGAATTCCTAATTCCAACTGTTATTCTTTTACTAGATTTAGTGGTTTTTGTTTTACAGCTTCTGATTTTAGAGGTTTTTAAAACATAATAACCAGATAAGAATCTCATAATTATTGTGATACCATCTGCACCTGGATTGACATTGTTGAGACATTAAAGGTTTTTCCCACCAAAGCCACATTATGTGTTAAGATTGAGTCAAATTATAGACATTTTTTTAGAGACTATTAACAGATATATTTGAGGCATGACAAATACCAAAGCTATTTGTAGAAACTCTATTAACTACTGAGGTAAAAAGTGAATAGACAAGATGTTAAATGTATCCTTGAAAAATAAGACAACATCAAGAAGAATATTTTCAAGAAGTTGAAGAGCCTCCAAAATGTCTTAGCAACTAGTTGGTAATAATTTGTTACTTGATATAAAGTTAATGAAAGATACCAGCGAACACAACTGGGACAATAAGCAAATGTGTTGGAAAATGCTTCTCCCCATAGTCAAGACTAAAAGTTGGTGATGTGCATGATTTGTTGTATTTGGATCAATAACAGAATTATGCTGAAATTTATCTCAAACATAAATCAAATGTATACACACTTGGTCATCAGATACTCCCTATCGCAGCTCTGTGGCTCCATGCCTTTGTCAAAAGACCAAAAAGAAAAGAGACACCACCAACGAAGTTTATGACAAATCATCTGACAGCAAACATAAACAGTGACTTGTCAAAGAAAGTAACATCTGTATCTTCACTGATGTGCGTCCGCCTTTTGTTAATGTGTTTTTTGTTCCTTTGCCCAGCTCAGTCATTCACAGCAGTATCACAGCAGTAAGTCAGTTTGAGTGCGTTTTTCCCGGGGGTGTTAAGGCATGGAGCTGGTTAGGCTGGTTTTCGGGCCAGAGTGCACAGGCCAAGGCCTTAGCCTTAAGCCCTGCACACTCAGTTACTGATAGTATGCAGCTCCCCTTCCCTCCCCTCCAGGGCACTAACCAGAGGAGTGTGCATGTTAAGACAGATGGGTCACAGATAAGACTCTTTCAAGGCCTTCTCTCTGGGCTACCTCTGTACCCTCTCACAACTCCCTCTCAGTCCTTTTACTCAACCCTAGAGATCTTCCAACTCCTGCTTACTACCTTTGAACCTATGCACCTTTCCCTCATTCTTATTGCACCACCCCCTCTGTCTCCACTTCCTGTCAATCACATAATTTTCTGTGCAAGCTATGACCTAGTTTGCACACTTTGGCTAGTTACCTTTGACTTCATCCTCATAAACTTCTTTTGACCTCTCATCAACTTTCGTTCAACATTTTAAAACAGCCTTTCTTAGCTGAGCTCATTGTGCTCTATACTGACTCTTTTGGTATAATGATTTCCCCAAATCCTCCCTCAGCTTCTATTGGGCTCCCTGTTAGTCATGGCTATGTGAGCCTGAACCTTGACACCTGACTATCTCCATCTCTCTTTTCCCTCCTTCTTTATCACTATGTCTCAAGAAGGATTACATTCACTTAACCCCCTGGAGTACTCAGCACCCTACACGATCATGTTTATATCTCATGCACAGCCTGAAACTATTATCATATCACCATATTTTGTTTTGCTTCTCCCCATGGATATTGCTCAGTGCTGATGTTTTTAGCGTAGAGGTTGTAAGTTATTCAAACATCATTGTTTAGGATATTATGTGAGATTTGAATGACAGCCAGCATTTAGGAACATGTAGTCAACCCACGAAACCATATGATATTCACATACCTGCTTTTATAGCCACTGCAGAAAGACCCAGGCACACCCATAAACCTCCAATCTGACATGTTTATCATCATAAAACCAAAGAGAGAGACTGAGCACATTCATGGCTGAACTTCAAATACTATAAAAACAAATTGACTAGTGCCAAGTTTCTCATGTGGCGAGTGGTATAACTTTGCATCTGCTGTACCCCAGTTGTAGCTATTTGTGTAAATTTCTTTGATTTTAGCAGCTTTGTAGCCTAAAAATATTTTATCAATTATTGGATGGACTGCCATAGTTAAGTGAAAACTTAACCAGTGAAATATTTCAGCATCTAAAGTAATTGATGGATTTACACCAAATTTGATACATAGATTAATGGATTGCCATGGAATTTCTTACTATATTTCATGGTTGAAAATAAATCCTATACTGACCTCTGACCTTTCCTCAGGCTACAAACACAGGTTAACATTTATCAGTAAACTGACTGCAATGAAAATTGGTATAGACCCCAATGCCCCCATAAGCAAAAATAGCATGTTGTCATTGTGAACATGATGCATACGGACTGGGTTATGCTTGAACTAGCCTGTGCAATCAACATATAATCAAGAGCTTTTGTAACTGTTTTGCAGGGCCACGCTAGAGTCATGCCGTGAAGTTGTCATAGAGAATGGGAGATAATTGTGTAAGTATGGAATTATGCATTAAATAAATATGCACTGTCAAAGACTTTCATATGAATTTAAAGTTGTGCTTGCGTGTTCACACACTTACAAATAACAGATAATAGTTGAGCATCGCTAACTGAAAAAACACCCTAAGGGAGAAGTTCAAACCATGGCTCCATTTGTGTCTCCATACATCTGACCAATAAGTGTGAAGAAGGTGTGAGTTGGTTTCAGAAACAACAGAAATTGTCTGGCACAACCCCCCTCCAAATCTGCTGCTAATAAGGGAAGGCAGAAGAGGATGTCTAAAGTGATTCACCCATCTGACGAACACATCTGGCAGAATTCTCTGCCCACTGTATCTTATAAATTATGATGCTATTGCACATTTTAGGCTGTATTCCTAAGGTCCGTTTGTAAAATTAAATTCTAAATCCAAATCTGATGTTGTAAAGGTGTGGAAAGGTTTCAAAAGCTATTAAGACAAGCAGTTTTGAAGAAGCACATGGGCAGCATAACACCAGCAGAACTAGACTCATGCATGTCTTGTTTAATCGCACTGAAAATAGTCATCTTTGTGTAATCTCCCAGCAGCATGCAATGCTTTTGGATTGATTGTATCCCATTTGCTTCTAAGAGGATAATTTACTGATTACCCCTCTATATAGGGTGTCTTTGAGTCCTATATTAACCTATAAGCGATATTGTTTAGCCTGCAATTCAGGTCAATAGGGTTAGCCATACACAAGGCCAGTAAATATAAAGTTAATCTTGGCTCTTCCAGATGTACCAGCCAACTCAAAAGGACCTGCAAATGCTCTGCTGAGACTTCCACAAAACGTGATCTATTGTTCATCTGTCAGCAGCACCATGATATATTCTATCCTACACTCATGGACAAAACATACCCCAGTGATTATACAAGCTGGGCCATTCGCCCTTCAACAACGCCAGCCCGGTGGCTGTGGACACCAGGCAGCTTGACCCTAGGGTCACCTACTTCTTTGTTTCCATTGACCTCTGTTTCTTTTACCCCCCTCTGAACCTAAAACCTCTGTCCTTCCAGCTTCCCCCTCCTTTCCCTGGCTTCTTCTCCCACACACTCTTCACACACATACAAGTAAAGAAATTGGCCCTTCAGTTTATTTTATTAGCACTTTGAAACCCAGGCCTTTTACAGCGGAGAGGAGGGAAAAATAATAGGAAGGGGCTTTAATTAGGAGAGTTATTAGGGCTCAAATAAAACAACGAGGTCAGGGGGAAGTGCTGGGTCAACTGGGAGTGTGTGGGCTTTGATATGAGGACTTTGTCATCTTTGGGTTTGACCCTCCATCCTCTATTCTCAGAATAGGACAAGGCTCAGGGTAACACCGAAGAGCTTACAAAGTGTTGTTAAGGAATGAGCATGCTTTCTCTGGAGTGTGTTTGTATTGGCAAGAGCCTTTATTGCTGAGTGTTTGGATGAATGAGTTGCTTATCTCTGATGGCTGTTTTTGCACACTAATGATTTACACTGTATAGATGCATGCAGGAGAGTGCATGCGTGCCACATACAGAAGTATGGGTGATTCCAGCTGTGTGTCTGTGTATACATATGTGTTTGTTCAGTGCCAGGTGTGTCGTCCCCTTCCTTTGTGATCAGTCCCTCTGTGGATTGTGACATGGAAGCCCCTGCAATTTCCTTTACTCAACTCGTTACCGGCTTCCGACTCAGCCATACCTTAGCATACGATCCCCTTCTGTCTCCCTTCTCGTGTTCCCTTTCCTCTACTTCCCTTTCCTCTCTTCCTCTCCTCCCAAGTGGCTGCTCCCTTCAGCTTTCTCACTGTTTACCAAACACCCCAATGGCTTCCTCCTTTTCCTCCATCCCCTCTCTTTCCTCGCTCTTGCACATGCATGTCTTTGTTTGCGTTCATCTGAGTAGAAAAAAGGTTTCCAGCTACTGGCATAGCTGCAGTGTGAGACAGGAGGCCTTTAAGTGATGCACACCAGGGGGAAAAACAAGGGCCCTGCATTCTGCTGAATATTGCCGAAGCTCTATCCACCTCCTCTTTGGGTCTAGAGAGTGTGAGGGAGGGTGAGAAAGGATGAAGAAGAGGAGGGAAATCCCCAGAACTTACGATAAAGACAGACTGCACAGTTATCGGGCAAACCACAATGTGAATAAACTGTAAGACAAATATTGGTTGACAATCATGACCTAATATTTCTGAGAAAAGCAATGTTGAATTTATAATGTATTCTGCATCTGTATCGTCTGTATTCTTATGTAGGCTATGACCTTTCTGCAGGAACTACATGTGTTTTCAATGGAACTCATCTCTATTTAAACTGATGTGAATGTTATAGTCCCTCACACACATGAAAACACATGAGAGATCCCAAGAGATTTGGATTAAAAACAAACAAAGGGATTGGGGAGCCAGGTCAATGCATTTCCCAGAACTCAGTCAGCAGTCAAAAACAGTATTTGGCACAAAAGGATTAAACCTTTATCTCTAAACTTTTACATCAGTCACAGAGACCACCGTTAGAGATCCCTGCAGAGGGAGACCCAGCAGACAGATGTGCGATGCATGTGTGCGTATGGGAGTGAGCAAAGAACATGCTGCTGGGTTAGATGTAGGTATTATAAGTGGCTTGCTCCGGGATGACCAAGTAGGTCAAGAAAATCAAGGCAGCAGTGTAGGGGCTCACAAAGCTGTGAGAGGAAGGTCAAGCGTGAAATCCCTCCCTACTTGCCACTGTGACCCCCCAGGGTGGAGCTCTGAACAAGCAGTGAGGCGTGCGTGTTTGTGGTTGTACTGGAGTGGAGTGAAAATGTGGATATAATATGTAGCGGTCATGTACAGTATATCTCAACAACCATCACAAAATCATACCTGCAAGATTAACCTATTTAATGGTAAAAAAAAGTACCTGTCTGCTGAAACACACAGCTATACTGTAAAATTACACCAAAATCAAATACAATTTTTAGGAATTGGTAATTCTAATACAGTAAGAGATATTTATAGAGAACCCAGTCTTCAGTGACACTAAGCTGAAATTTCAAATGTCCAAGCTGAGGTGTTGAGTGTTGAGTGTTTTTTGTATGTTGGCTTATCACACTGACCACATGTTGAGTCAGAAGTGCATTTATGTGCAGCTGGTATTGCTAATAGAGATGTACTGCTCTATGTAAGCAGTGCTATTAGGACAATGGCAAAAATCCAGGTACTATACAGGTGTGTCCACACACACGCACACACACACACACACACATGCTCAGAGCTGCCAGTGTGTGAAAATCCATGTCCATTGAGGTTGGTTGGTAGGAATCTACATACTTAAATTACCATTAAATTTGTGTCTGTGTTACTTCTTTGATATTTACAGATGAAACCTATATACCTTTTTTACTTTAAATAAGTTTTTATTAATGCATTAACGTCTATCTATTTGGGGTTGCCAGGTAAAAAATCCTTTCATCTTGTAACTTGGAAAAAGACCTAATTAGTACCCACTGATCACTTGTGAAAGCCACACCTAGGGTTTAGATCATGCTAGAATAAATATTTTACTTTTTCACAGCAACATCAAAATTATTATTGGCTTATTACTGATGAGTGAGTCCTTTTCAGTTACCCATTAACAAAGCACTTACTTATAATTAAACACTTTATGCTCTTTTGTCTATTTTGTATGTCTTTCTTCTTTTTTTTGTGGCAAGAGAATGACAATAAGGCTGTTAGTTCCAACCCATAACCAATTTTTAAATGGTGCCTAAAATTAATACCATCATTTATGTTGTGTACGTATGTTGTGTTTACTATGTGCAAGTTTTTGTGTAAATGTCACTTTGTGAGAACGGAAAAAGACTTCTACATGTGCACCCCCCAAGTCTAATGGTTCACCTTCATGTCAGTGCTGTTCAGCGATCGCTTTTCTCACCTCCTCTCCTCTTCATTGCCTGGCCCACAGCGCCCCTCCCACTGCCACTCACTTTCAGCTTGTATTAAAATGAAACAACAG
>OMLM01004572.1:124936-147785 GCA_900302695.1 Helostoma temminkii | reverse complement strand
ATTTTAAACTTGCATTCTACTATAAGAAAAATCTGCAATTACTGCAAACAGAGACCCCAACACTGAATAGCCTCACTGGAGCCTAGCTACAACATAGAATATTAAGTAATGTGCTTTGTCTTTTTAGTTTTATTAGTTTATTTAGTTTTAATTCAATTCAACTTTATTTATATAGCACCAAATCACAACAAAAGTCATCTCAAGGCACTTTACAATGTAAGGTTTAAGACCTTACAATACAACTAAATGATAAGGAAAACCCAACAAATCCCCCTTTGAGCAAGCATTAGGCAACAGTGGAGAGGAAAAACTCCCTTTTTAAGAAAGGAAGAAACCTCCAGCAGAACCAGGCTCAAGGTGGGCGGCCATCTGCCTCAGCCGGTTGGGGTGAGTGGAAAGAAAGAGAAAAAGAGAAAAGAACAGCAGATCAGCAGATTTTACTATTACTGGGTTGCATATTGCTGGCTAAGACAATAGAGGGCACTAGTGCTGTATGTAACTGTCAGAGGAGCCATGGACATGGTAATGTACAGTTAAAGTATTTGTCACCCTTCTGCCTTCCACCTTTTTTGGCATAGTTGTCACACAGAAAAGATTCATATCATCAAACTAATTTTACTATTACATAAAGGTAACCAGAGTAAATACAAAATGCAGTTTTTTAAATGATGATTTCATTTATTGAGGTATTAAAGCTGTCTCAACCTGCCTGGTACCAGATCTGGCCCTCAAAACCTTCATTTTGTTTTGTTTTGCATTGTCTTTTCTCTGCCTACTGTCAAAACTCAGGACCCAACACTACCCCTAGCTTATCTGCTACACTTTTCACCCAGTGGCAACTGTACGGACCCACACAGCACTACTGAGCTGCCAGGATGCACCAGTTCAAAATCATCAAAATATGGTTTATTAGTAATGTTTACTATTTTAATCTTCACGGTCTGAATAATCGCCTCTTTGGGTCCGGATCCAGGACCCTGACATATACATCATGTTTGCTGGGGAACTACCACCTAATGACTTCAAAAAAGAAAAAGAAAAGAGGAGCGCATGGCTCAGAAACTGTGGCAAATAATAATATTATGGTGTGAATAATAAGATTGTAGTTTTGAGAGGTTTGACACAGGTTATTCAGCCATGTTTCTTCTGTGAAAGTCACCATTTACCCAGAGTTCATAGTAAATAATTCATACTCTAGACAGTTTAGTCCAAAACATATTTTAAACCTATACTTGAATGCCATTTCCATCTTTGTGAACATATTAGAACAACAGTAGCAGTTAGCATTAGTATCAGCTAGGTGTACCTGAAATCACAAGTGTTTGTTTCTGTCATTCTATGAGAAGTACCTGCAGTAGGTCCTCCTGCCTGGTAGTGGCTGGCAGTTCCCCGATACACAGGTGTCTCTTCTCTGTACTGCGGTGGACACTGAGGCAGACACCGGGCTCAATCATGTAGCCGTGCAAATGGCGGATTGCGTTGGTAGCTACAGCCACTGAGCCATATTTGGCGTAGGCGAAGCCACGGTTCTGTCCACTGAAGTTCATCATGAGCCTGAACTCCCAGAGCCGGCCCACAGAACTGAACAGGGGGATCAGCAGGTCCTCATAGGTGTCCCTCGGGATCTGGCTGATGAAGACCTCACAATGGGCTCCTGGGGTGGGGCCATTCCACACTGACCACAGAATAGACAAGAGATGAGAACCACAAACTGATCAGCATAAACTGAGAGGTTACATTAAAGCTACAACAGCTATATGCAAATAACAAATGTTCTTATGAACTTGATCCTTGGGGAAACTGTTGTTGGACAATTGGACACACCTTCTCTTTCAGTGGTTTTTCTTCAGTACATTAATACTGAAGACACTGAAATCATCTAGTCAACAAAAATTTGTCCAATGAGCCAGAACATGTTTCACAATTATTTTACATATAGATAGCAGGTGACTACTTTGGAGGACTGAAAATATGAAACATATTCTGGGTTTACTTTCTTAGTATGAAGTGTAGTGACAGGTGGTGTTTGCAGATCAGATTTGCAGGATACTGTATCTACTTTAAGGATGTCAGACACTACAGTTTTGGAAGTTGGAGCAGCGACACAAGGCATATTAAATGTGGTCAAGGTTTAGGTTTCCAGATTAGTTTGACAAGCAGCACCCCTCTCACCCTCAGGTGGTCCTCCGTACTTCCTCTGGCCGTTAACCTGAGTCAGTTTTATGTTGGTTCTTTTCAGCCACGTTTCCAGCGCCTGTACCCGCTCGAGGTTCAGCACCTGAAGGGGTTGGGAGGGGGGACAAAGCAGGAACACAGTTCTGTTTTTGTATCTACTGCAAGATCATAACATCTGTACAAGGATATGGAAGCAGACACGGACACCTTTTAGTCACAGTTACATTGTGATACTGTTTGAATTATTTTTACGTCTGCAAAGTGATTCGACTGTCTCAACATATTACATCGTTCTAGCTGAGTGAATTGGCAAATAATGCTGGTAGGTATTTGGTGACACACACACACACACACACACACACACACACACACACACACACACACACACACACTTATTGCCCATGAACAGAAAGGCCTGTACACTGTACAGATCACTGCACTGCATTATTTTCAGGACAACATTAGGCCACTACAGCAGATTGGCATCAGTACAAGTAATACAGACAAGAAGCAACAACAGGAAAACATGGCAGCTGCTCATAGAAACAAAGGTTTTCAGCAGCAGCCACCACAGGTCAGGACCTTTTCTTAAATATGACTACAACATCTGCTGGTTAGAGAGCTGTTATACTTCACGTAGTTTGTTCTTTTCACTCACTGTTGCCACCAAAAAAGCAAAGCTTCACCAAGCGTCACCAACACAAATGTTGTCATGTTTTGTAACAAACACCGAGCTCAGTCCGAACCACCGCCCAGCATCGGGTCACGTTAGTGTGTTGTTCCCGCTCAGTTCCCAGCATTTTCCAACACACTCGTTATCAGAGTTTGATGAGCAGCAGCTGGTTCAGAAGAACAACAAAGTGTAACGAAGAAAACAGCGATGAACAACAAGACAAAACAAACAATGATGGAAAGCACGTTACAAATGTAGCCAAGTTTGCGCGTGACTTTATCTGGAGCTCGTGGAGCTTCGTAAACTACTCTACTGCACGCGCTTAAAACGCTCCAGGTAAACTTTTTATTGTTTTTGAGTGAAAGCGGCTCATTCCAGTGTGTTTAGGAACAAGGCAGGAGAAAAGCGGGACGCTGATAAAAACATGAAACAGTTAAACAGTTACCTGGCCCTGCTCGTTCTCCATCATCTCCATCACCGCTGTTGTGCTCGCGCGCACAGTGACGCACCTGCTTACGTCCCACTGCTGGGCAGCGAATGAGCCCACGCGCCACCGTGTTCACTTCAAATTTGAGAAGAGAAAACTGTGACAGGAGAATAAAAACACAGGAAATTAGATGGTAGGAAAATAACTGACCAATGGGCCGTGTGGAGCAGGGAGGTAGCCTGTTTGTCTCCGTCGGTATGTTCTTCCTTTGACCCTAATATGAACCCAACCTTCCCCTGACTCTTATCCTTACACTTACCCCTGACCCTAACCTGACCCCTCACTGCCCCAGCCCTAGAGTCCGGCAAAAGTTGTTTACCATAAAGAAGTGTCCTTTACGGGGCTAATTAGCAGAGGTGGATGTTGTAAACTAACTAAATAAAGAAACAACCAAAAGTGCATTTTATTTAGATATTATTTAGGGAGTTATTTAGAGAGAAACTGGGCATCATTGGAAAGAAAAGCTCCCTTTAACGCCAGCAGAACCAGGCTCATGGTGGGCAGCCATCTGCCTCGACCGGCTGGGGTTAGTGAAAAGTGTAGAGATAAAAGAAGAGGAGACAGGAGAAAAGAACAGCTGAACATTAACAAAGATGATTGGGTTGCAGAGCATAAGCCTCTCATTACAAAGCTGCTCATCTGAGAATTCAGAGGTGCAGACACCATGGAGGTGCTGGCCTACAGAGACATAGAAAAACCCTAACCCTGACCCTCATGTGGCACCTTATGATACCCTGGATATACCCAAGAGTGCAGATGTTCTCTGAAACGTTGTGAGTGGAAGAATCAGCAACACCGTCCTCAAAGGACACACCACTGTGTTAGCTTTAGAGCTCACTGTGAAGTGTGGGTCTCTGTTTCAGTTGTCCTTGACTCCGTTACTAAGCCTGTCCTCCATGGTCTGCACTTCAGCAAACATCTATTCCACTTCTCTGTAACATTGTGAGTGAAACTATCTCATAAAAAGATATATGATGTTGCTAGAGCAGAAATGGGCTCTTGACTTGAACTGGTTCTTGGTCACATCATAGATGGCAACATGTCAAAATGTCCCAGGACAAGACACTGAACCCTGTACCCATGGTGCTTTAAAGACAGACTGTCTTTAAGTAGGAAAGCTGTAACAGTCTAGACTCCAGCGGACCTTTACTTTACAGCTACTGTAATTAGGCTGCTGTTATTGTCTGTGAAGCTCCACATCCACCAGTGTAAACTTACTGACACTTCTGTTATATGAATGTGTTACTATTTTATTGTTTTGTAGATATTTTCTGTCAGTTAAACCCATTTCATAACTACCGTTACTAAATAAATACATGGTGACCTTTGAATGTGAAGGTTCTATCTGCATTGTGACTGGTTTACCTCTTAATAGGGCAAGGAACCATATTTGGTAACTTCAGTGTCATCAAATGTGTCACCAGATGAGGTTGCCAGAGGAGTCTGTTGTTCAAATAGTAAGACTATACTATGATGTCTGAAAGTGGTAATATGAGGAAAACAACAACAACCAACACTAAACTGTTACAAACTGTTGATTGCTGTTAATGCTGTTGATGACTTATTCCACTGATACTGATATAAGTATCAGTATCAGTACCTCTGCTTCAGTTACTGTGTTAATGTTGGCCTCAGTACAACTCCTCAGCTTTACCACGGTGGTCTGTATTTCAGCACTTTTCTATGTGTCTCTTCAAAATGATTTCATAGACAGATATAAGATGATGTTACTTTGAAATGAGCTCTTGAGTTCACACAGTCACAGTATAGATCTATTAATCTCTAGGTCAATATAGTGGAAAAATCAGTGTTGATTAGATGCCAACTTGTTGGTTGGTAGGTGATCAAAAGTCAGGTTCATTGAGAGTCGTAGTCCAAAGTTGAAACGCGAATACCTGAACACAGTTGAAGTCTACGAACCCCAGGGTTGGTCTTCTGACTCTCAGTTCCTCCTGATTTCCGGCCACATGTCGTAGTGTCCCAGGACAAGACACTGAACACTGTACCCTTGGCTTTTTAAAGACAAACTTTCTAAAAATGGGACCTTGGGCAAGCTGTGCTCAGCTTGTTTCGTCCCTCCACCTCTGTCACTGTGAGTAGACTAGTTCTATCTTTGTAACTGATTACAGTTTAAAACCTCCTGAAAGCTTTTACCTATAACATGCAGAGAAGATGGCAGCAGTACATTAAGTTACTAACCTGACTGCTACACAACATCTTTATGGTTTGGTTCACCCAGTCTTGTAATTACACGTCCAAAGGCCAATGTTGGACAATGTATAACACATTAATTTTTACTTGTAATTAAATTGTATTTATTTCAGCACATTACTTATTATTCAGTACCGTTGTAACTGTGTCAGTGTTAGCCAAGAGGCTAATATTCCACTGTTGTCCTGTGGCCATATGCAGAGAAGCCATTAAAACTTCAAAACACAAAAACATTTAACACTTGCTAAATTAAACACATAATAATATAGAACAGTCAGCACTGCTAGTAAAAACAACATGAAACCACAATATAGAACAATATTAGTAAAACTAGAGAACATAACAACTAGACAATAAACCTATCAGCTTATAGAAATGATTTATTTTACATTACCTTTATAGCAGCATTCACATGTAATGTGTGCAGAAGTGTCACAAGGTGTCACTGTTACATCGTATCTGTTCCCTGTGGTGGGAAAACCACTGAGCGATGGGCAAAAATCCTTCTAATCCAAATGATGAAGCTTCATCTGTGGGAAATATCTTGAACTTAAACCAAGTCCAGTTGTCCCTGCATGTCTCCCTGTACTTTACACACAAATGATTTCACCAGCTTCAGCAATTATATATCAATATGAATATAAATTAGATGCTATTAAAAGCACTGCTCAAATATAACTTTAGATTCAGGCATCAACTGAAAACATCTTCATTTATAAAATACTACATACAGATCACCCGTATCATATAAAGGAAAGAGGCGTATTAGAAAAGTACTGTATGTAAGGAAGTGAATTTGAAATAATATTCATTCTGTGCTGTGTCCATGACTCTACATATTTAGATAACCTTCATTTTATTGGCTGAGAGAGAGAATGATGTCCTCATTCTTATAAATTACACTCAAAAAATAAAACCTAAACAACAGTTTCCACATAACTGAGTTTTATCTTTTTAATTTTAAGGTAATTTAACTTAATAGTTGCATAAGATCAAATATTTTATGTTGACCTAACTATTTTAAGTTGATCTATTAGTTGTTTAGATCAAATTAAAACATTTGCTTTCACGTGACAAGCTTTCACTCTGACTTATATGAGATTTTTTGAGTGAATGCTGGTGTTTTAATCAAGCTCTTTTTCTTATGCTAATCTTCTGACCATGCACAGAGTATCTGGCTAATCAGCACGAGCAAAAGCTACTGACTGTATTCATGTAAAGCCACCTACCTACACCGGACACGTTTATCATTATAGGGTGAGCATGATTAATTTCAATACACTTTTATACCTAATACTTAATTAGTATTGTTACGATATAAAGGAAAAGCAAAGTATCCATCTCAAGATGTAAACACTTTGAGTAAAGTTTGGCACTTTATTTAAGACCTCATACATTTTATGTGGTTGTGATCTTTGCAGACTTACCATTGGCCTTTTTTAGTCTTTATTTTGATATAAATAAGTTAGATTACAAATCAAATATAAGGGATAAGTGTAGAGCTCACAGTGGGCCTCCACACCTCTACTTCCAGAGCCTGGGGGTCTTATTGAAACTGAATACAAGGCAGCCACCCAGGTGAAATATGAAAGGTTGGTGCACAGAACTGTTAAAGGGTTACCAGCCTGGTTTTGAGTGACTCTTTCAGTCTGTATAAGAACAAAGGGCCCGTGCTTCTCTGTGCCCAGAGACCCATTTTGTCTCACTCCGTCCAGGTGTTCTGGTTTATGTTCTGTCTGCTGATTTTTGACTTGGTCACTCAGATATTGTTGGCTGTTTACTTTTGCTTAAATAGAAGTTCTGCTGCTAAAATGCTTTTGTTTGTGTTTGCTTAAATAAAATGCTGAACACTTCTCTGGACCTGACGCTGTGTTGAGTGTGAAACGGACAGAGTTTACTGTTCTGTCTGCAGATGATGATGTGAGATCATTAAAATGATTCTGTCAAATACTCCAGCGTGCACTGGGCAAAAAGAAACATCCAGGGGGCAGCTGGAGGAGCCTGTAAAATGATGTAACACTAATGTGTATTTAATCACCACATCATCATTTTCTCTCATATTTTGCTGCTTAAAAAAAAACATTGCTTGGATTTGACATTTTTTACTTTACCGCTGCAGCGACCGAAGTCCCCTGGAGGAAGCAACAATTTTGTCTATGCTGCTCTGGATCAGTGAATGGTTCTTGTGATTGGCTGTTCGCTCATTCAACATCAAACATGTGATTGGCTCTGCCCTGGTCACTGGGGAAAATGGTATCAATGCACAGAAGTAAATGTTGGATATTAAACAGCTGTCAGTAGCTATGTATATTATTATAAACATCATAATGTCTTCACCTTTTCAACATTGTGTCAACAGAAAAACACTCTTTCAGTTCATTCATTCATTATATTGATCTGAAACCAGATCAATATAATCTATCAATTCATTTGAAAGGTAAAAATATGAGGAGTGTGTTCACCCCCTTTAAAGTCAGCATCCTGTTCTCTATACACACAGTCACTTAGGCAGCACAGGGCCGAAGGTTGGGGATGTGTGTGTGTGTGTGTGTGTGTGTGCCTTTTGTAGGATAGAGTCCAGGTGTCTGGCGCAGACGGGAGACCGCTGCTTCGTCAGCAACACAAACGTTATTTTCACAAAGCGAAATGCTGCATTACACAGTCGCTTATAGCAAAGGAAAATCCAGCCACAGCACAGACTCTGATTTTCAGCTGAGCTATTTGTTTTAGTTACACAGCCCGTCTCTGTCCTCCCTGCCTGTGTGTGTGTGTGTGTGTGGGAAGCCAGACCACACACACATACACACACATACACATACACACACACAAATGCACGCTTACTCAATAGAAGCTAGAACTAAGAGAGAACGAGAAAGAGCTGTCTATCAGCATTTAGTGTCATTATGAGGTGACGTTTGAACCATTTAAAATGTACAATAAATAATAAACATCTCTAATTACAACATTATAAAAAGCTTTTCAACACCCTTTCATTGAATATTTGATTTTTTATTTAAATTTTGCTTTTTTTTACTAAACTTTTGCAAAAACAAACAAACATAAAAACACTCTTATATGAAACTCAGAAAAAGCGATTGGAGAAGAATTCAACTCCTTTAAAGAAACTCAGTGAATGTGACTCTCCAGTTACTGCTGGATCAGTATCGTGATAAAAACTACACCATGAAGACAAAAGAAGACTCGAGGCAACTCTGAAAGAACGTTATCGAAAAGCAAAAGTCATAAGTTTACTATCTAGCTGCTAGTTAGTAGACCTCTGCCAAACTCTGTTTGTCTAAGACGCACTGAGATGGTAAGTGTGTGAAACACTGTGCTGTAAGAACACGGCTCCAGGAACTATTTATTTTACTGATTGTTGTCATTATGGGAGGTGTGATTATTATTATGATACCATAGGATACCTGTAGTGTTAATGTAAGACAAGTGGTAGTGTCATTACGTGATGCTGTGTTGTATATCCTAATAAGTTTATACACAAGTGCAAGTGGAAGTTTGTGTCACGTGTAGTGAAATTCCCACCAGACATTTCTGAGAAAGTGTTGATGAGAATACATGAAAATATCATCCATAACTAATAAATTCTAATCAACTCATCCACCTTTTATCCTAGACACTTTTCCTCTTCAGCGTTGTGCTGGACAGGTCACCAGTCTATCACAGAGCTGGGATATGGAGACAGTTCACACCTATGGACAGTTTTGGTCACCACTTAAAGTGACTGCATGTGTTTGGACGGTGGAGAATGATGGAGCAGCTGGAGAAAACATTCAAACTCCACACAGAAAGACACCTGGTCCACTGTGGTATCGAACCCAGCAGACAGTGAACCACTACACCACTGTGCCGTCCCCAGTGTACTTTCTAAACTACACTAAACACATCATGGGCTTATCTAACTGGACACACTGATACTTTACTTACATTATCATTGGCTGCTGTGGTCTTTGTGCAGAACTGTACCAATTGTAAAATCACATTACTTGTACCTGTTAATAATATGGTCATTAAGTGTGCTGACTCTATTATACTATATATATATATTCCTCACTTATATGTATGTGAAATGTATTACTAATATATACGCTGTTATATATGTTTCCCAACTTAGACATATGACCTAGAGAAGTAATTGCTCATTTACAGCAGCTAGTTATTTACAGAACAATGAGATTCCTCCATCACACACCTTTAAGAATGGAATACAACATGGCGCCTTGATCTGTGCTCTGAATGGCTCCGTTACTGATGTATGGAAATGATCTGATTAATGAAAGTCATAAAAATAAATTCAAAGTGACACCTAAACCACCTGGCCCCAGAAGGAACCACTGCTTTGCACTAATGCTGACACCCTGGTGCTGCATCATCATGTTACTATGACAACAAACAATTATAAACAGACATCTCCGTCAGTATTTATTCATAGTAACAGTGAGCATCAGTCCCACCATGAGACCAAACAGGAAAATATCACTTCTGACGTGCCATGAGAAAATATTAGAGTCACACCTCCGGCCAGCAGCCCTGTAACAGTAGACACTGATGCTAAGCTACAGCACTTCAGTGGAATAAACACATCAATGCACTATCATCAATGAAGTGAATATATAAATATCTCTATAGAGAGACTGTTTTTACTGCACACATTTTACTACTTTAGTTATACTATGTAGAAAAAGGTGCATTAATAATACTCCATGAACTCCAGTGTAAACTGCAGCAGTTTCATCTCATACACACAACTAAAACCTGTGTAAATGACCATGACAGTCATGAGACCAGACAGGTGGAAAGTGTAATGATGGTTCAGTTAGGCTGCTCCTCTGACCTATAGGACACCTGAAGGTTAAGCTGAGTTAAGCCATGCTCTGAACTGAAGATCAGTTCAGTAGTTGTGAAGCAGAGGAAATGCTGCATGAAGCAAATCAGTAGTGAATATACCATAATATTTCATGGTGATGTGATGATTTGTAAAAAAAAAAAACATTTAAAAATATGATATAACTATAGAATCAGTACTAAAAATGCAATAATCAGTAAATTTGCACAAACATGCCAATGCTGAAGTGTTAGATTTTGTATTTGAACAAAATCCAAATAAGAATCTTTATAGGAAATGTTTTGAGAACGGGTCATGATTGATGCTCATTGTCCTGCTGCGTCACACAGTGTCTGCTGAGCTTCTGCTGCCCTGACATCAGTGAGGTGGGATACCTCTCAGGCCATGAGGCCCCTCAGCCATACAGTTTGTACTCAGTAGATCTGATCACATTTTCTCACTGATTAATGTAGAAAAATATATTAATTCAAAGGCTTCACATACTGACAATAAAACATAAGTACAATATACAAGAATTTGCTGTTGATATTTTAAGTACAGTTCACATCTTTCACATGTGTTACCTCGTGAGCCGTAGACAGGCTGATTCATATTTCTTTTTCTATTTGAGAGCAGAATGAAACTGCAAAAACTCTATTTCCTAACACGGAAAACAATTTCTAAAACAATCTAATACATGCTGTATGCACAAAGAGCTCTATTTGTGCACACACACTATATCGTATATCTGGGATGTCTGTCCGTGGAGCTGCTGTCTTGCCGTGACCACGTGCAGCGAGGCAGGCAGCGTGTGCACGAAGAGACGAAGGTCTCCCGCTGTTTATTCAACTCCCCATCACATCTGCACATCAAGGCTCGCACCGTTCCCTCAGTCTGGCTTCAGCTGGTAAAAAAGTCAGTTTACCCGTGTCTCAAATGTTTTATTCAGTAAGGACCGTCTGTGCTTGACAGTTTGCATATGTGTGTGTTCGTGTTTTTCCACCCTTGTCAGAACCAGATGGAAAACATTTTGGACACTCCTCAATTGTTAAAGGGTTTAGTTCAGGATTAGGAGATTTAGAGTTGGGATTAGGGGATAAAACTAATTAGTTTGGGTTTGAGTATAGCACTGAGTTTGAGATTAGGTTTAGGTAAGAATAACAAAGTATAGGTTCAAGATGTTCTTATTAAACCAGAGGACAGCATAGAGATTCTGTTCTGAGAACCTCAGCTAAAGGCTTGAAGGAATGACTGAAGTTCTGTGTTCATGAGTCTTAAAGATTGGAGCTGGTCTGTGTGACGCCTCCCTACACATAATCACAGAGCACCATTGTTCTCACTTCTATTGTTAGTGTGTTTTGGATTGAACATTGTTGGATGAGGGTTTACATTTTTCACAGAATGTCCTCACTGAGAGTTTAGTTTAGTTTTTTACAGCTAATTTATGTCAGACTCTTATTTGCAATGTTCAAAGGTAATGAGACCACGTTAACATCGCTTCCTTCCTCCAGCTGCACCAACACTGTGCAGTGGAGCTGTTTCGGCTGCTTTGTTCTTGTGGTTTCTGCCAAAATCTGGCTGCAGGGAAAATCAGTATGTTGGATATAAGCACAAACAGTGACACACGGTAATACACTGGATGGTCCTCACTGTCGCTCCTCAGTCTGCCTGAGCTTTACTTGAATCTGTCAATTTCTAGTGGCATCTGTTTATTGCATCTTTTGCTAATGCAACCAGAGGCCTTGGTGCTCACTTACCAAACTAATTACAACCATAATAAATGCTCAAATACATTGTTTTTAGCTGGAAGTTGATCAAGAAGCCCAGTAAAGTATCATCCATAAAACACAGGGTGAATTGGTGGTTCTTCTTTCCTCATGGCCACATGTTAAAGTGTGCTTGACTTCTCAGTGTTGCTTGAAAACGTTTCCCCACAGAGGAAACACAGCTGCAGTGGCACATGTACATCCATGCAAAGTATTAGTACTTATCCTGAGAGTTGTCTGCCAACTAAAGGACACTAACCATTAAACATCAGCTGTCTGCCAGCATGCT
This sequence comes from Helostoma temminkii, assembly GCA_900302695.1. Lineage (NCBI taxonomy): Eukaryota > Metazoa > Chordata > Actinopteri > Anabantiformes > Helostomatidae > Helostoma > Helostoma temminkii. The sequence continues at coordinate 135,344 of OMLM01004572.1, read as the reverse complement.
AACTTCTTTTAGTGTACTGTATGTTCACATACTTGGTGATGTTGCTAAAATACAGTATGTGTGGTACATTTTCAATGAAGTGTAATTATAGAGGCGTTTATAAATACTTTATGTCCCTATAGTGTGAATCACTGTCTTGTAATTAACATGCCAGATTACGACTTTAAATGTGAAGTGTAGTGCAGAAGTGCACTGAGGTGGTCGGCTCATAACAAGCTAAGCTTGGTAGATCCTTTCTGTCACTGGCCATTAGTGCATTACTTCTCTGTTGTTTCACATCTTATCTCACCTGATGTTTTACCTGTTGTCTAATGCTCCTCCCCCCTGCTCCCCTGTGCCCTGTCACCTAAACACCTGTGTCAACACGCACAACACATACATACAGTATGTGAGCCTGCTTCTCTCTGATTGGCTCCTCCCACCACTGCTCCCACCTCTTCTGTTACTGTGTTGTGGAGTGAACATTGGATTTCATGTTGATTTTCTCTAACAAAAAACTAGTATACTTATATACTAAATTTTATTAAGTATACTTAAGTATACTTCAAGTATAGTAAGTATACTTATCTATTTGTACTTAGTATACTTGCAAGTATACTATTTTAATACTTCTTGGGAATAAATTGGGCCACTTTGTAACAGTATACTTTAAGTTTACTACAACTAGGCTTTATATATACTATTGGCTCACTAGTGATGTACTAACAGTATACTTTCTAAATGATGAAAAATATTTAATTTAAGTTATAAGTAACTTTACCCTCCTCAGTTGATTAAAGTGCACTTCTGAATATTAGTTAAATGCAGTATGACTTCCTACCAGGTTGATAAACAGAAGCCCAACTGTGTCAAGCATCACAACTGTGTAATTATGAAAATAATACTTTTAATCCAAGGTTACAGAGAGGCAGCTCCTACTGACTGCTCACCCTTCTTACTAACAGTTATAGGTTTCAACCATTAATTCCCAACAATTAATAACCAACCATACTTAGTCTGTTTAAAAGACAAAACACCAACATCATTTATTTATATTTATTTATATTTCTTATATTTCTTATTTAATTTATAACCTTAATAGTTATTTGTTTGTAAAGTTAAACTACTGAAATGCATGCTGGGTTTTTCTGGGTATGTATACTCGTCAGTCTACTTAAGTCTAAGTACGAGTATACTTTAAATATACTTAGACTTTTCTGTATACTTGTCACTTTACAGCAAGTATAGGACAGAGGGACAGAGTGTAAAACCTGCTGCGAGAGACCTGAGCCTCTGAGTGTACGTAGAGTCATGACTGCCAGAGAGAGCGAGAGAGAGGATGTAGCACTGACATTGTTCTGAGCTTTACTGATCAGCTCGCCCTCCCTCCCTCTCTCTCTCTCTCTCTCTCCATCAGGACAGGGGGAGGGAGGGTATAGTCGCTGAAGCAGCGCGTTCAGAAATGAAAAACAACAAAAACACTGATGACTTTTATGGATTTTTTTTAGATAATGCCATCGCTGCAGGATGTGGTCTGCTTGGTTCATTGTGCCAAAAAGAGAGAGAGAGAAAAAGATGGAAAGTTGCAGATGAGATAAGGAAGTAGAGGGAGGGCTAAGGAAGTACGGAGAGCGAGGGAGTTCATCCATGAGACTGGGGATGGTATTGATAGTATTTCAGAAAGGCACCAGAAAGGAACTTAGATGGAAAGATAGACGAGAAGAAGAAGGGAAGGAGGAAGGAGGAAGAAGGTTTGTGTGTGTGTGTGGAGCTGGAATACGGAGTTTTCTCTTACCACGTCTGTCTTGTTGTTGTTGTGTTCCCAGCAGAGGAGTTTATCTGAAGTATCTGGGCCCTAAGTGAATTACTGAAGCCTATCTCCACGCAGCAGATAAGCAGCCCAGGCTGCTTTCAGGACAATCAGATCTGCATCAAGGTCTTGGGGCATTTTTATTGACCATCCAAAGGGTCCCCGCAGAGTTAATGTAGAGGTTGGATTTATGTGGCTCTGTGTGTGGTGCATTTAATTCCTGCTCTTTTCAGGTTGTTGCTAAGTTACTCTGCTACAGGTTCACATCAACACTTTTTTATTACCATGAGCAAGAGCACGTACACAGAGACAAACACACGAGACCATTGTGTGTCGGCCTTGTAATTTCCCACAAGAGGAGAGCGAGTGCTGGATGGTTGATGAGAGGATGCAGCGTCCTTGCATGGATGTCCCGGTGAATGTGGGTCTGGTCTTTTCATTAGGCTCTTTTTACTGCCTCACAAACCAGGGCAGAGTGAAACTTATAGCTGCTTTGCAAAGTGATACAGATGTCTCTAACTGTGGTGGCTGTTTTCTTATAAGCTGATGTTAAAGTGGTGGTATTTTTTCTGTGTGCCTGCTCTCACACTGGTTATATTTCCTTCACACGCACAGTTACAGACCTGTCAAAGGCACAGCTCAGATAGTTCTGGTTGTATTTACCTAGGTTTTGACATGTGCTGAGAGCTCCGCCCCCCACTTCATTAGAACAGGATTTCATCCAATCTGTTTTGTGCTGCGGGAAGGAATGAAATTTACAGTGGTGTTTAAAAGTGCGTGAACTGTTTTTCAATTACTGCAAAAATTTGACCTAGTCCAAAAACTAGATGAAGGGAACTCAGTTAAAAAATGCATTTATATATTTATTGTCCACCCAATAGGATTATCAATTCATTTAAAGGGGAAATTTTGAGTCAGGTGTACAATTTTCAGAGTAAAAAAAGGTAATTTTAAAATTGTTTAAAGCAGCATGTTTAAAAAAAAACTTTCTGACTAATTTGGTTCATTAGCAGCAGGTCAGTAACATGATTATACATAACATGATATAAAAAGATCATTTTAGAGACTCAGAGTCTCTCAGAAGTAAAGATGGACAGATGTTTACTAATTTTTGTGTCTACAAATAATTTCAGAATAATGTTCCTTCTACAGTAAATAAAATCTAATTCTTCAGAAGGACAAGACTAAAATGCAATATTAGATGTGTATGATCTAAAAGCCCTGACATGATTCTGTGATGACATCACTGCATGGGCTCAGGAATACTTCCAGAAATCACTATCTGTTCACAGTGTCATCCAGTAATGTTAGTTAAAGCTCTATGATGCAATGAAGAGGCCACATGTGAACGTGATCCAGAAACACTGCTGTCTTCTCTGGGTCAAAGCTCGATTAAACTGTTGATTAAACCATTGTTGTTGCATCCTCCTTATCGGCGCTCACTTAAAAAGTCAGCATCTCTGATGGTATGGAGGTGCATTAGTGTCTATGGAATGGGCAGCTCCCACATCTGGAAAGGCTCCATCAGTGCTGAAAGATATATCCAGGACTAAACCACATACTGCATCTATGACAACAGCATGACTTCACAGTAGAAGAGTCCATGTACTGGACTGTCTGCAGTCCAGACCATTTACGATTTAAATCTTGAAACAGAAAATAAGACAATGAAGCTCCAGGACTGTGGAGCAGTTAGAATCTTATATCAACACGAATGGGACAACAATTCTCTCTGTTTTTGTGAATACTTTACACAGCGTTCCAAGTTTTTTGGAATTTTGGTTTGTAGAAGAATGTCATTGTTTGAACAAAGAAGACTGAACTGAAATGATGAAATATTTAATATTAGTGTATAACACTAATAAAACATAAAACACCCTTCTGACAGTAAGTAAGTTATTGTTTAGTTATTTTAAACAGTGACCTTGTGTAATACTGCAGCTTTACCAAGAATACAGACATATTAGACCTTTTTGAGAATATGTATCTATGTATCTATGTATCTATGACTACACATGAATTCATGCCTTGCCTTTAGTGGACATAGGGATAATTTTCAATTGGTGACTATATTTTATGACTATCAAAAACAAAAAAACAGCTAATAGAAGAACTGTGGGCAGTGTTTCCACTCAATAACTTTATATGGTTCCAACAGTGCACATCCATGTAATAAAATCTAATTGAGTTAGTCTATTTCTGTTCTACAGAGGTTGAGTGAATGTTTCTATCTTCTTATCCTGTGGTCACAGTCACCACAGCAGAGGACAGCCGCACATGCTACAACCCTCGCAGTTTTGTAACCGACCTATGGTCAGTGGTCAACCACTCACCCACTTACACTTGCTGCACTTACAGAAGGTCTCCTAGCTTAAGTAATTAAGTCTCCATCTTAACCTGAAATAATGCTTTGCAGGAAGCGAAATAAAGGGACTTTTAATGAAAGTAAATAATTGGTGTTGGTTGTTAAAGGAATCCACCACACCTTTCAGTTAGTGGTTACAAAGGGACACCTGACAGACACAAAGAGAGCTCACACAATTAGAGATTAGAGAACTCCAGCTTATTCCTTCTGGACTACTTCTCTGTCCAGAAGGAAAATAAGAATCATATGGCACAAACAAGCTTTTCCTTTTACTGTGTTACATGAAACTGATTTACATTTGTCCACTTGAATCAAGTCAAATGACTGGAAATATATTTTTTTATTAATCTGTAAAATGCAACTGTAAATGACAAAACAAAACCAAAACAGCTCTCATAAGGAAACATCTTGATTTTCAGATGCTGCATCTTTGCCCTCTTCTATTTTGGATTAATAACAATTTTTATGGTAAATCCACTAAATTGATATGCATATGTATAAAAGTGATGTATTTAAATAAAGCTAATAATATTTACTTATTTTTTAACCACTATATATTGTCCTTGTACCTCAAAATCTCAACCACACAGTTTTCTTTCTGTAAACCGTTCCCACCATTTTTCACTGAAGCTGCCTTAATAGCACCTATGAAAACAGTTCACAGTGTGTCCTGTGCATTACCCAGAGTAACAGGAACATTGTTTCTGAGAAGAAATGTCTCTATAAATGTCATTTGTCAAAGCTTTGAGCTCCACAAATAAAATTCCATTTACCTCCAGGAGACAGGAATCACAAAGACGCATATCTCACAACCTGGACAAATAAAAACAAAACTATCTACACAGTTACGGTAGCTACCTGCTGGTATCACGCTTAAATGCACACACAAGCAACATGGCACCTGAAGCCTCCTAGGGAGATGAGGCCATCCATTAAAATTGCATCGCTAGTAATAATCATTTTTGTCATTTATGAAATGTTGCAAAGCCTAGATTGGATCACTTTTATAACTTTTATAGTGGCCTTGAGCTGCATAGACACGTGAGGACTGTGTAATTCTCTAAGGTCTACACCTACCATGTAAAGTTAGTGGAAAACATTCTGACTGAACACTAACACTTCAGTGACCAGCTGATCTCAGAGCTAAAGCTACAGCTAAAACCTTAGGCCACCATTTTTTATCACTGCTATAGTGGCCATACATTTGCTTTTCTCATTTTTTACATTAGAACAACTAGAAACACAAACACAGAGGTCATTCCTGTCCAGACCATAAACAGATCAACTCAATTTTCTGGTTGTTCTGGTTTTCTAGTTGAATAAAAACACAAAGAAATAAATAAAATGAAACTCACCACAGCTATTCACATGAAATGTGATGAAAAGTTGGTAAAACTTACTTATTGAGAAAAACTCAAATGCCTCTTTTTTGCACAGCGAAAAGTTACTGTTGAGAAAATGTCTGTTCACCTTTAGTGTGTTACCAGCTTTAGCACAGTACTGTACATCACAGCCGACCAAGGCTGTTCTGCTTGAACAGCTGCATTTCCTGCTCTGAATCAGCTGCTCATTGGTAACTGCAAATATAATATATTTATATTTATATAACAGATAAATAAAAGATTCATATAAAAAGACAGCTTAGGGTAAAGATGAAAAAAAAGTGAAAAAGTGAAAATAAAGAATGTAGCAGCAACCAGATGTGAGCACAGTGGTTGGGTTGCAGGGTTTTATATTTATGCTTTGGCTTTGGTGTGGATTTGATTAGCGGTGACCTTCAGCTCAGGTCCAGTCCTGAGCTTTGTGGGTGGAGAAGGATGTGTGTCTGCAGAAGAGGACCTGTGCAGGAGGTTGTTCAGATCTGCAACCCTCTACCATCCTGCTATCTCCCCTCGCAGCGAGGTGTTCTATCCAGCAGCTCCACAACTCCTACACTATCGCACTTTCTCCGTGTGTGTGTGTCAAGTTTTTGGGATTCGCTCGTCACCATCATCACTATCATCGTCACGAGCGCTGCACTGCATTTTCCACTGGCAGGATGTGAAAAGTTTCATGAGCGCCTCATGTCGTCTTCCTCAGAGTCAAATTAGTTTGTGAAAATCTGTCAGTCTGTCGCTAAGAAGTGTCAGCTGCTTAGCGACAGCAGATCCTGAGCCGCGGGGCCTTGTCTGACACACACCCCTGTGCGAATGCACACATGCGCACACACACACACACTCATAGGCCAAAACTGTCAAAACCACACACAATCTCCCATGTATGCACTTAAGATTATGCCTGTGTGTATGTACATGCTGATGCTGTGAAGTCATTCTCTCTCACTCTCTCTCTCTCTCTGCACCCTCCATCCTCATCTCACTCACGCACACACACACACACACACACACACACACACACACACACACACACACACACACACAGCTGTGCTCTCCACCTCCCTCGCCTAAACATCAGCGGGGGTGATCTGTCTTCTTCAGTCTCACCTGAGGGTGAGCCGCGAGCGCCTGCAATCTGTCGCCTGTCACTCTCCATCACTTTTCAATCCTCATTCCTCTCCGATACACACAAGCCAGAGCCCGGCTGCGACAACTCTTTAAAGACTTTGAAATCAACTTGAATCATCTGACTGCAGTTCAACAGCTGCTCGGTAATGAAGGGACCTTGATGCTGGGACGCCCAACCCTGCATGGGCTCCGTCTTCCCCGCTCTATGCCTTGTAATTATCTCATCCCTATAAAACTATTCAAAAACTGGAATTCAGTGAGAAATCCCAAGTTCATTTTTTAACCAAGTTTACTAAAAAGCAGTTAAAATCTTCAGCTTGTCTTGACATGTTTCAAATATGAGAGCAGGGCGTAAATGTGGGAAGAATTTGATTGGTTCAATTGCTCAGATGTGGGCTGAGCTGAGTGGTGGTGTGATGGTGTGGGGCTGCTTTGCTGCAAACCCTGTGGTGACAAGCAACACTGAAGGCACACTTAACCAACATGGCTACCACAGCATTTTGCAGTGACCCCATCTCATCTGGTTTGAACTTAGTGAAACCACCATTTGTTTTTCAACAGGACAATGACTCCAGATACACCTCTAGGTTATGAAAGAACCAGGAGAGTGATGCAGAGCTGCATCCGATGACCTGACCTCCAAATCTGACCTTGATGGTTTGGGATGAGTTGGACTGGTGACTGAAGGAGCGAACAAGTACTCAACACCTTCAAGATTGTTGGAAAACCTTTCCAGATGACTACCTCATGTTTCTGACTGAGAAAACGTCAAACGTGTGGAAAGCTGTCATCAAATCAAAATGTGGCCACTCTGAAGGCTAGAAAATATAAATAATATTAATATAAATCAACACTTTTATATAGTATATATAGTGTATATAGTTTGGATGTCTTTAGTATCAATGTACAACATTGAGGAGAAGGTGTGTCCAAACATTTTACTGGTAGTGTGCTCAAATATACCAATCACATATTAAATTGCAATCATAATATGACAAAAAATTGCAATTAAATGATTTTCTCATATTGCTCAATCTTAGAAAGTAACAAACTGTGAAAGATAGCTACTTAATGTGACTACTTTAGGAGGTTGAAGCCTGACTTTGTCTTCAGATAAACTTTTAATACATGTTTGCACAGAGCTAGGACTGTGCCAACACTAGTAGAATGTGGCTTGAATAATAATGATCCAAGTCATTTGTGTCAAATTACTGTTGAAGCTGAGAAAATGTAAAAGGAAAACGAATGTGACTGTGGTGTTTGTAAGCATGACTGAACGATTAATTGAACTTAATATTCTAAGTTTATTGAGCTTGTTTTTTCAAGTTAACTCAGAAAGTGTGATGTTTAGAGCATCGAGTCAAACAGAACTGGCCACATAAGGACTCAGCACTGTGTTAAAACTGGTAGTGAAAGTACAATCCTGGCCATTGATAATGTTTACTATTTTTTATGTATAAATATATCAAATAAAAATGCAAAATTAATATTATAACTACTTCCTGTAGTTCTATGGAATACGACAGGAACAAAATGTACACTGGTCTGTTGGCTCAATGTGCACAGCAGTCCATCAAATGGATTTATTGAGCTTATTGTAGTTACTAATTGAACAGAGCAGTTTGAGTGAGACGTCTCTATACAGAGAGACAAATAAAGGAGGGGAGCCAGTGAAAGATCTATCAAATCAAAGGAGCAAAGATAAGAACTGCAGAAATATAAATACCACATAATAGGAAATAAAATGAACCTGGTGTAGTATAAAATATTGTAAATATACTTTATTTTGAAATGTGATTCTAAAATAGGGACAAGGACCGGAAGCCTTAAATATACGTATCACAATTACTAAATATTTTACTGGAGTCTTTACAGTGACTGATAAACTGAAGTAGCTGTTCGTGTATTATGTGCTGGTCACATAATAATAAAGAACTAAAACACTCAGGTTGCATTAGTGTGCACACCCTTGTAACTGCGGCTGGACCTTAATTGTATTTTAAAAGATTGAACTAATTACATTTTAGAGAAAACACAAGCCAATTAACCTTTTACTGAAGCCAACTGGAGGCTTCATAATTAGATCAGTGAAAACCAGGATTTCACTGGAATGTCTTCTGTTTTATGTGTCTGAAGCACATAGTGATTATATAGAACTGTACAGACAGGTGGGATGTTTCTACACCAGCTTATCTGTTCACTTTAGTTACTGTTTGACATCCACTGTATTGTTTAGTGAGTATTACAGGCTGTATCAGAAATGTCTGCCTCTAGCTGCTCATTCTAAATATCAGCATATTTGTAAAGGACAGTGTCTCAGTAGTATCTAACATGACTCACTCCACATGCAGCTATGGACAAAAGCTTTATGATAAGTTAGCCTTTAACAAGTGAGCACTAGAACTGGGCTAAACACCACATCTCAGGAAAAGATAAAGCTAGAAAGTTGGTGAAATTCATGGATATGGACAAAACTAAATCATGATGACATATGTTTCGTGTGGGTCTGGTTTTATAAACCCACAGTCGTCCTGCACGTACAAATTGGTCCTAACTGATCTGTGGTTATGCAGCGTCAAACATAGTTTTTCCCATGTTGACCACCACATTAAAACTGCAGGTCATGTTACTCACTCACTTTAACAGTCATGCAGCATGTAGACTACCTTATACTGATTATAGCCTTGTAGGTTGCTTCTTTTGAGGATACTGTCACATTCAGTTGTGCAGAACATTTGTGCAGTGTCAACTTTAGTTGCTACTGTGATACGAAGTGACACAAAGATAATTAATTCCATGTGACCACTGTTGTCAGTCAGCTGCGTTCTCACTAACTCAATGATAATTAGACCTGATCAAATTGTGCTGTTAAAGAAAAACTGTGGCTTCATCTTCATGGTTGTTTTATTCTCATGGTTGCATTTGTTACAAATTATATTTCTATGTGTTATTTTCCTCACAGGTATTCTTCCCTTTGATTGTGGTTTGTTCAACTTATTAAAATCCCATAGGTACAGCTGTAGCAGCAGGTGCATGGATGTAGATGTTTAGATGTCTCTCCCCCAAAACTCAAGAAGTAAGAAACCTTTCAACCTTTCAGGATATTTGTTAACAATATTTAAATGTTATTTGTTAACAATAACAAATAAGCAATGATGTAAAGGTCTAAGGTTTGGCAACTAAAAGACATAAATCATAATAAATTTTCAATTCTCACTTATTGATAAATATGATACCTTAAAAAAACATTTTAGAATGATAATGATTTTTGATGTAATGATTTAAATTTTTGAAATCTTATCCTCAATGTTTGTTTGTCTGAACCACATTTTCCTTATGGGCAGCACAGTGGTCTGGTGGTTAGCGCTGTTGTCTTTCTGCGTGAAGTTTACAAGTTCTCTCTATGTCTCTCTATTCTCTCTATGTACTCCTGCATCCACACACAGTTAGCACAGCAGTTAGGCTAACAGGTGACTCATGGGTGTGAGTGTGTGTGTGTGTGTTTCTATAAGTCATATAAACTGGTCACCTGTCCAGGGTGTACCCTGCCTCTCGCCCAATGACAGCTGGGATAGGCTCCAGCACACCAAGGACAATGGCTGGATGATGGATATTTTCCTCATTATTATGGTTAGTGAATCACATTAGCAAGTCAAACTGAGGCCCTGCGATAGACTGGTGACCTGTCCAGGGTGTACCCTGCCTCTCGCCCCATGATGGCTGGGATAGGCTCCAGCACACCCGTGACCC